>OZ030007.1:101842202-101942202 GCA_964023405.1 Apodemus agrarius | reverse complement strand
AGATAGTCTCTGCAGGACCAAGACCCCTTATTTAAAGGCCTGAGTCTTGAGGACTTTGGAGCTACATAGTGTTTGGATTCTCATGAAAGCCTGTTGTGCCTTTGGTGCCATCTGATTTCACTTTGACTGCTATCTGTCCCATCTTTTGTGGATCCAGACTTACTCACTTTCTAGCCTCCAGTCATTGGAGAGTCAGGAGCTGCCTTCTGAAGTCACCTGACGTGCCAAGCCCAGAAGGCCCAGCATCAGCCTTGATGTACAGCCCTCAATGTTTATGACATCTGCAAACAGTATTTTGTGCTTTTTCTCATCATTTTATTTTGTCTACAGGAAAGGGTCAGCTAAGTGAATATGGTGAGTGACTCTCTCTTTGTGTGTGTGTGTGTGTGTGTGTGTGTGTGTGTGATTTTGAAGTCACTTCTGTGGTAGAAAAGACTGTTTCTGATTTTTATCCCTTTATGAGCCATCAGAATCTAAGCCATTAAATCTCCTTTGGAAAAACAACAGCTTTTAATACCTGCTAGATTTTCTTTAGTGAGAGTGAAGGTCAAAATATGAATTCTAAACACAGAAAATCACCAGGTCAGTGAATTCTCAATGATATGTGGCATTTTCAGTCCCTCTGTGTCATGTGACTTATTCACATATTCATTCATGGGACAGAGATTTATTGGCTATCAGTATTCAAGTGCACTGTGGGTTGCAAATCCCCACCGGGAATGGTCCCTTCTCTCCCACCTTAATCAATGCAAACAGTTCCAACGTGGTGGTGTTCATGACGACAGAGAGGCAATGGGCACCACGAAAGCAGAAGTAGAGGCTTGGCGTCTGGGGAGCGGCAACCACAGATCCACAGAGCGTTTCAGGAGCAGGAGGTTCTTAAAGAGAACAGGAGGCTGTGCTTGAGTGGATAGAAAGGACAAGCCAGAGGGAAGAGAAACACACACCAAAGTCAAGGGTAGAGGGTTCCAGGTAGTTGGTATCACCAGAACAAGACTGTAGTTACAGTGGTTGAGTGGATGGTAAGAATCAGGGCAGAAAGTACTTGATAGGCCACGCTGAAGTCTCCTGAGTAAACAGTCGTAGCTACTGAAGAGCCGTGAAAAAAATATTGACCCAAAGAGACCTTTTAACAAAAACAGTGGTCTGCTGGCTAAGTGGTGGGTAAGCACGCCCGTAATCCCAGCACTTGGGAGGCAGAGGCAGGCGGATTTCTGAGTTAGAGACCAGCCTGGTCTACAAAGTGAGTTCCAGGACAGCCAGGACTACACAGAGAAACCCTGTTTCAAAAAACAAAAAACAAGCCGGGCATGGTGGCGCATGCCTATAATCCCAGCACTTGGGAGGCAGAGGCAGGCGGATTTCTGAGTTCGAGGCCAGCCTGGTCTACAGAGTGAGTTCCAGGACAGCCAGGACTACACAGAGAAACCCTGTCTCAAAAAACCAAAAAAGAAGAAGAAGGAGGAGGAGGAGGAGGAGGAGGAGGAGGAGGAGGAGGAGGAGGAGGAGAAGAAGAAGAAGAAGAAGAAGAAGAAGAAGAAGAAGAAGAAGAAGAAGAAGAAGAAGAACCAAAAAAAAACAAAACAAAAAAAGAGAGATGAAAGGGAGACAGGAAGAACGGCTGGATCTGTGAAGGGAAGATGTGGAGACTCAGAAGGCACAGGAAGATGGTGAAGTGACAACGCAGCGTAAGGAGCTTCGATAAGACGGAGCAAACTCTAGGAAAGGAAATTTAGATGAGATAGTTCTCAGCCTCTCTTCTCCACAGCCTCTTCTCTCTTCTTCTCTTGAATTGTTTTCCAGCTTGCAAATGCCAGTAGTTGGCATCTATACTTACCAAAAGCCAAGAAGCGTGCATTATGCTATTGCCTATTATCTATTTATTTGGGGGGAGTTGGCTTTTGGGGGTTTCTCTGTGTAGCTCTGGCTGTCCTGGAACTCACTCTGTAGACCAGGCTGGCCTCAAACTCAGAAATCCGCCTGCCTCTGCCTCCCAAGTGCTGGGAGTACAGGTGTGCACTACCACCGCCCGGCTTATTTATTTGTTCTAACAAAGAATTCAGAATGTTTTGTCTGTCTGCTCATACTCTGTAATACCAACTCCATTTTCTCAACTCCAGTTCTCAAGTTCCCTGACACTAAGATCTGGGTTGCTTTTGAAAGTCTGCATCTGTCTAAAGACGGTCATCCTGCCATTGGTCTGGGGGCCTCACACATTGCTCTAAGTATTAGCTTCTCCTTACGTCAACCCATAACATAGACAGGTAAACTTATAGTTTGTGTGTACTTATCTGGAATTAAGCTTGAATACTTTATTAATATTTTATTTACCCCAGTGTCATGACTTTAAATTTGTCACCTCAGTTGACAAGTTGAAACTCCATGGTCCTTTGCATTTTTATGTAGAGAGAAATCGATGATATTTGATTCCAAAGTTTCTCCATTTTCCTGACCTCTCTAAAAGGGCTCATTGCTCTCTAACTGAAAAGTTCTCCATTCCCCTCCCCCCCACCCCCCGCCACCACCCCTGCTTTTAGTTCAATGTAACATGTTTTAATTCAGAAGGGATGGGAAACCAGGAGCACAAGCAGAATCAGTGGCACACTAATTATGCACCTGCTGAAGACAGAAAGGAATAAGTCTTGCTAATAATGTGCTCATAGGCAAGTCTAGAATGTTGGCAATTCCATATGAATTAGGAATGCATAGACCCTGATTAATTAATACATAATTCGTGCTTAGTTATTGTAGCAATCCAGGTAGGACCCATAGGAATTTTTAATCCTCTAGAAGACTGGTAATTGTGAGGAAGATGGACATATTTAAAGAGAGTTAACTAATTTTAATACAGATCAGAGAGGTTTGATTTTTTTTAAATAAAATTGGACCTAAAAGAAAACGCTAAAAACCTGCCTTTGCTTTAAGCCAAGTAAAACACAAGCTAACTTTCATTTGCATTTTTATACAAATAGTTTTGGGCACTGAAATAGCATAATTTCGCATTGCCAAACCATGTCTGTATTCTTTTTAAATAATTTATTCTCTTGAAGGTATTTTTCAACTCTTACAATTTAATTTTTTTTAAAGGGTAATTCTACCTTCCATACAAAAGACAGACTTTCCATTTTTAAGCCTGTTACCTAGAGGCACAATTAAAATGGAAACATTAAACAGAAATAAAACACAATTTTTCAGCTCTTTTCATCCACCAGCTGGTTCATCTCATAGCCTCCCTTGTCAGTTCCAAACACATTAATCCTTCATCCATCACCTATTTGCATATCCTTCAAATTACAGAATTTAATTGTTGGAGCCTCAGTTCAGGTAAGCCTAAATGCCTACCGTTTGTACACAAAGCTTTGCTTGTCACAGTGTGCTGGGTCTTGGGCCCAGTTCCTTAATCAGTGTTTTCTCCAAGTAGATCTTCACGTTCCCCAACCTTTAAGACTCCCTTAGCTCGGGCCTCGTGTTCTCTGTCTGGCAGCTGGCCAAGCTCCAAATATGCCAATCACTCAGCCCCTCCTTGTTAGCGTCTCAGGGAAACCTTTGGCTTGTTCAGAACAAATAAAATTCAGCTGCCCCTTCCTTCTAGGGAAAAAATAAAAAAATAAAAACCCTACCGATACCGATTAGGATTTGCCTTTTTCATTTTTATTATTAGGCACCTTGAGGTGCCCATGAGTGGGTCTGTACCATGTTCATTGAACATGTGGTGTTGTGATAGCTGGTTATGATTTTCTAATGTTTTTCTGCAACTCTAACCATATGTAATTTTGAATTAAATGAAAGTTAAGTACTAAAACGTTTCGCCCAAAGGGAATTCAGATTCTCAATGTGCTTTTAATAACTGTTTGTAAAACATTTAGGAAAATCTATGGCAACACATTTAAGGGAAAAAAATCAAATTACTCTTGCCTAAAGATGTTATTCCAGTGTCTAAACTTCACGAGACACCCTGTGTGGCCCAATTGTTGACCTAATGCAGTCAGTAATACTTTAGAATATATTGTATATGCAGGACCTGAATTTAATTTGTGTAATATCCTTAACAATACTTCTTTAAAATGTGTCCTGAACACTCACTGAAACTTCTGTGGATATCGCAAAAGCAGCCTCATCAAATACCTCTGAAAAGTCGCAATTAGAGTCGAGTTAGGCAGCATTAAACTGAATTGATAGAATATGATTTAGATCCATTTAACAGCCATTGCTTTTTGAGAGAGAGAGTATTAGAGGTTTTGAGACTTTTGCAAAATCTAAAATAAATGTCACTGTGTACCCAAATCCCAAGATAACTGAATATGGCATACGGTGACAATGGGGACAATGGGAAGAATGTTCTGGAGAGCTAATTGGTTGTGTAGACATTTCTTCTGAAAGCCCAATTTGAAAAATGAACTAAAGATTAAATTTGACCTGAATTTCCATTTTCCTCTCACACACATAAATGTCTATGTAGCTAATTTGGGAAAAAATTCAAACCATAACCTTCAATGTACTGCTAGGAATCTGTGCTAAATGTGAATACTGCAAATCACCTTTCATCCAGAATGATGGTGTCCTTGAACCTCACCGGGCGATAATGAGCTTTTCTTTCTCTCCCTTTTCTAATCCTCCTAGAAGCATCATTAGAATACAACCATCTCACAGTACTTTGGGAGGCATTTCCCTCTGCGGCCATACAAACAGTTACAAAAACTTGTAACATTTGTAAGCCGTGCCCATCAAGAAACAGGTAAAGTACAATGATCTAAAACACAATGGCAGCTAAAGGACTCTTTACTCTGAAAAGATCAGGATGTCTAAGTGACAGATATGTCAGAACCATCCCCACTGAGAATATGACCAGAATTTTTATCCCACACTCATTAAATTACAACACTGTGTGACTTTATAAGCCCCGACTGACATGGCATCTTTACCAAAGGGACTGTTAATAAGTGGCTGGAGATGTGGGTGCTCTGTTTGCACCTCACACACTTCTGCACTATTTGGGTGACTTTTTAATACTAAGAATGTATCTTCTTAATGAAAACGTATCAGTCCGTTTTATTGGCATTCCTTTTCCCATCTCTTACATGCTACTTTCTAGTGTTTCTCATGACTAAGCAATGATAGTTGAAGATGGGTAATGAATGCATTATACTTATATGTTACAAATTATTTGACAACTTCTATAACAAAAGGTTTTTAAGGGTATATTCTATTCTTTGAAGTTTCCATACATGTATGCAATGTATACTAATTATATCCACCCTCACTATTATGCTTATAAATATGCAGCTATAAGGGAATGTTTCCTCTTTCCGCACTAATTTATATTTTAATAGTATTCAAGTTGTAAACCACAATGCTTCATTTATTTTAGAACTAGAAACTTGTATAAAGTGCTACCTTTTACATGCCTATGGGGAAGCAAATATCAAGAAAAATAAACAAAACACAAATAAAGTTGCTTCCAAATATTAACATTTAGTTGACTAGTTGACCTAAAACAGAAGTCCAAAATTAATTGTGTGAGGCTGAATTAAACTCCCAACCAAAACTTCAACAAATATATCCCCCCTCTCCCTCTCTCCTATCGTTCTCCCTTTCTTCCTCCCTGGCTATCCTGAACCTCTAGATACACCTGTCTCAGCTTCCCCAGTACTAGCGTTACATGTTTCTAAGTGTTAACACCACACAGTTTTTAAAGTTGCTATTTTTTCAATAGTGTTAAAAACTGCATGGTATTGGTACAGTGACAGGCAGGTAGATCAATGGAATAGAACTGAAGACCCAGAAATGAACCAACACACCTTTGGTCTCTTGATCTTTGACAAAGGAGCTAATTTCATCCAGTGGAAAAAGATAGCCTCTTCAACAAATGGTGCTGGCTCAACTTTTGGCTAGCATACAGAAGAATGCAAATCAATGCATTCTTATCCCCTTGTACTAAGCTCAAGCCCAAGTGGATCAAGGATCTACACATAAAACCAGACACACTGAAACTAATAGAAAAGAAACTGGGGAAGAGCCTTGAACACATGGGCACAGGGGAAAGTTTCCTGAATAGAACATCAATAGCCTATGCCCCAAGATCAAGAATTGACAAATGGGACCTCATAAAATTACAAAGTTTCTGTAAGGCAAAGGACCCTGTCAACAGGACAAAAGAGCAAGCAACAAATTGGGAAAAAATCTTTAGCAACCCTATATCCGAAAGAGGGCTAATATCCAATATATACAAAGAACTCAAGAAGTTAGACTCCAAAGAACCAAACAACCCTATTAAAATGGGGTACAGAGCTAAGCAAAGAATTTTCACCTGAGGAATATTGAATGGTTGAGAAGCACCTAAAGAAATGTTCAACATCCTTAGTTATCAGGGAAATGCAAATCAAAATAACCCTGAGATTTCACCTCACACCAGTCAGAATGGCTAAGATCAAAAACTCAGGAGACAGCAGGTGCTGTAGAGGTTGTGGAGAAAGAGGAACACTCCTCCACTGCTGGTGGGACTGCAAGCTGGTAAAACCACTCTGGAAATCAGTTTGGTGGTTCCTCAGAAAACTGGGCATAATACTACTGGAGGACCCTGTTATACCACTCCTGGGCATATACCCAGAGGATTCTCTCTCATTAAGGACACATGATCCACTATGTTCATAGTAGCCCTATTTATAATAGCCAGAAGCTGGAAAGAACCCAGATGTCCCTCAACGGAGGAATGGATACAGAAAATGTGGTATATATACACAATGGAGTACTATTCAGCCATTAAAAAATGAATTCATGAAATTCTTAGACAAATGGATGGAACTGGAGAATATCATCCTGAGTAAGGTAACCCAATCACAAAATAACACTCATTCACTCATTGATATGTGGATATTAGCCTAGAAGCTTGGAATACCCAAGACACAATTCACATATCAAATGATGCCTAAGAAGGAGGAAGAACAAAGCATGGATCCTTGGGTCCTTTGCAGAAAAGGAAAAAAATACCCACAGAAGGAGATACAAAGACAAAATGTTGAGCAGAGTCTGAGGAAAAGACCACACAGAGGCTACCCCTCCCAGGGATCCATCCTGTATACAGTTACAAAACCCAGACACTATTGTGGATGCCCACAAGTGCTGATTGACCAGAGCCAGATTTGGCTGTCACCTGGGAGGCTCTGCTAGTGCATGACAAATTCAGAGGGGGACACTCTCAGCCAGCCATTGAACTGAGCACAAAGTCCTAAATGGAGGAGCTAGAGAAAGAACCCAAGGAGCTGAAGGGGTTTGCAGTGCCACAGGAGGAACAACAATATGAGCCACCCAGTACTCCCAGAGCTCCCAGGGACAAAAACATCAACCAAAGAGTACGCATGGAGTTACCCCATGGCCCCAGACTCATAAGCAGCAGAGGATGATCTTGTTAGACACCAAATGGAGGACAGTCCCTTGGTCCTGGAAAGACTTGATGCCATAGTGTAGAGGAATACCAGGACAGGGAAGCGGGGTTGGGTTGATTAGGGAAGGGGAGATGGCTTATGGGATTTTCGGAGGAGGGGGGAACCAGGAAAGGGGACAACATTTAAAATGTGAATAAAGAATATACCTAATTAAAAAAAATAAAGTTGCTATTTTTTAAAATGGACAACTAGGGTACAAGTATCTTTTCAATCATAGAATCCCTATCTCACTAGGCTTCTAAAGTAGCCTGTTTCCAATACTCTTGAAGTACCCAATACCTAATAAGGGTGACGAGAGCTTCATACTCATTCTGTCTTTAAATATTCTGAGACCAGAGGGAGGTGCTTTTTATGCCCATTATACAGAGGAGAATGTTGAAGTTCACTAAAGCAGATGACAACAAAAAGTCCCTCATTGGAATCAGTGACAGGGACAGATTTTGTCCCTAAGCAGAATTATTCTTAGCCCAATTACTGGAAAAAAAACCACAAGAAAAATAATTTTCAAACACAAAAATATTTGTGTTTGTGTTTTTCAAAAAAGAAAACGCGAGATAAAAATGTACCCAAACTGTCTATAATAAAGTAAAACTAGATAGGCTTCATAAAATTTGCTGAAAAGAAATAATTAGATGTGAAATGCATCATTTTAAAGTGTGCCTGGGTATGTTACTGCCTTGATCCTAGTCTCGGGCTGCAAACATAAGTCCCATGCCATAGCCAAGGAGACCCAAGCCAGTACCATCTGCCTTGCAAACATTCACCAAGAACCCATTAGAATCTTCACCCTGGTTTGAGTCCAAATTAATGTTTACAACTTCCCAACCACTTCAAATGCATGGCTTTCAGGTACAACATGTTCATCTGTATTAAAATTTATTTGGGTTTGCTTCTTCTTCAGTACCTGAAGTGCTGAAATTTGAAAGTGTATTCAGAGGATGTATTGCATTTCCCAAGGTCATTTGGGGTTCTGGTCTAAATGCACTATGATGGAACTGGATCCTGGAAATTTCTTTAAAGCTCAGGATGTGGTTCTTCTGGCTCTCAGGTCTGTAGAGGACTGGTAGACAAGAGAATCCCAGCTTTGCAGGCCTGTGCCTCAGGCAGAGAATACAAACCAAGAGAAGAACAGGCCAGGGCAAAGGCAATACAGCCCTCATAGCCAGAGGCATCCAGGAAAGCCAGCAGATGTGGTGACACAGGCCTGTAATTGCAACACTGGAGAGGCAGTTGCATGGAGATCAATAAAGGTTGGAGGTCATCCTGGCCTGCATGCAAGTTCCAGGCTAGCCAGGCTACACTGTAAAACATCTCAGAGACAAAGATGTGAGAGTAAGGATCCTCCATTTCCTCTCCTCTCTAGGCGCCTGGGAGGTGAGTCTTAGAGAAGTGGTTAGCGTTTTAAATTAACCATCACCTTTGAGACAGTACCAGACACATACTTTCCTGGCCTCCTAAAATTGCTTGTTCTACTCTGCTACATGTGAAATGAGGGTATCTACAGGCAAAAACATCAGTGTCTTGGGAAAGAAGTCAAAGGATTGCTAAGAGAAATTAGTCTCTGACTCCACCCCAGCATCATGCCTTGGTTACTAGCTAGACCACTAGATGAAGGTACAAATTGGGAAGAAAATAGGAGTTAAAAAAGAGAAGGAAGTGGGCACTGCAGGTTACTTCACATACACTCAGGTCAAATGGTGGACCTTCAAAGTTGTTAGGGTGTGAGGAATCTAGAACGCATAGATACTGCTAGAAGAGATGTAAAATGGTACTTAACCCTTAAAAGATAAATGGCTGATGCTTTCTGTTATTGTTGTTTAAAAAAATGTTCTTCTTGATCAGGGTGGTAGTGGTGCACACCTGTAATCCCAGCATGTAGCCTAATACTTCCACACACACATATGTATGCAAAAGTGGAGAAAGAAGAATGCACCTCCATTGTTGGTGGGACTGCAAGCTGGTAAAACCACTCTGGAAATCAGTCTGGCAGCTCCTCAGAAAATTGAACATAGTACTACCTGAGGACCCAGCTATTCTACTCCTGGGCATATACCCAAAAGGTGCTCTAACATATAACAAGGACACAAGCTCCACTATGTTCATAGCAGCCTTATTTATAATATCCAGAAGCTGGAAACAACTCAAATGTCCAGAAAAATGGAAACAGAAAATGTGGTACATTTACACAATGGAGTACTACTCAGCTATTAAAAACAACGATTTTATGAAACTCACAGGCAAATGGATGGAACTTGAAAATATCATCCTGCGTGAGATAATTCAGTCACCAAAGAACACGCATGGTATGTACTCACTGGTAAGTTCATATTAGCCAAAAAGAAGATCAGAATACCCACGATACAACTCACAGACCTTATGAAAGCCAAGAAGAAAGAAGGTCACATCAAAGTGTGGATGCTACAGTCCTACTCAGGAGGAAGAAAATAATCTCTGGAAAGTAGAGGAAGAGAGGAATCTGGGAGGAAGGGGGAAGGGAGCCAGTTCAGATATGGGAGGAGATTAGGGAGAAGTACCAAAGATCAGGAATTTGAAAGTAGTGTGTAGCAGTGGGGAAGGGGGAACACAGTGGGGAACATGTAACCACCAGAAAGTCCCAGATGCCAGGGACCCAAGAGGTTCCCAGGACCCAACAGGGAGAACTTGATCTGAAATACCTAACAAAGGGAAAACAGAACCTATAGAAACCATATCCAGTAGATAGGCTCAGCCCCCAGGAGAGGATGGGGCCACCTACACACCCCAAAAATATTAATCCAGAATTGCTCCTGTCAAAAGGAGATGCAGGGACAAAGAGTGGAACAGAAACTGAAGGAAATGCCATCCAGAGATCCCCACCTAGGGATCCATCCCATCTGCTGACACCAAACCCAGACACTATTGCTGATGCCAAGAAGTGTTTCCTGACAGGAACCCAGTATAACTGTCCCCTGAGAGCCTCTGCCAGAGCTCAACCAATACAGATGCAGATGTGCATAACCAAACATTGGACTGAGCACAGGGACCCCAATGGGGAACTTAGGGCAAGAACTATAGGAGCTGAAGGGGTTTGCAACCTCATAGGAAGAACAACAAAATCAAACACCCAGATGTTCCCCGTGCCCCTGCAAACTCCCAGGGACTAAACCATCAAAGAGTACACAAGGGGTACCCTTGACTCCAGCTGCATATGTAGCAGAGGATTGCGTTATCTGGCATCACTGGGAGGGGAGCCCCTTGGTCCTGTGGAGACTTGATGACACAGGATAGGGGAATGCTAGGCTGCTAAGGCAGGAGTGGGTGGACAGGTTGGGAGGGAGGAGGCGGTAGGGGGCTTGTAGAGGGGAAACTGGGAAGGGGGATAACATTTGAAATGTAAATAAATAAAGTAACCAATAAAAAAAGAGAACATGTATGCCCAGAGACTTACAAGCAAATATTCATAACAGAACTATTTAAAGAAGCCAGAAACTAGAAGTAATCTATGGTGGGAAGTTGCTTTGTAACAGGAAACAAACTGCTGATTCGCATTTATTCATGAATCTTCAAAACAGTATTCCATGTAAGAAAAGCCCAATTGATCTTTGACAAAGGAGCTGAAAACATCCAGTGGAAAAAAGATAGCCTTTTCAACAAATGGTGCTGGCTCAACTGGAGGTCAACATGCAGAAGAATGAGAATTGATCCACTCTTATCTCCTTGTACTAAGCTCAACTCCAAGTGGATCAAAGACCTCCACATAAAACCAGAAACACTAAAATTGATAGAAAAGAAACTGGGGAAGACCCTTGAGGACATTGGCTCAGGAGAAAGTTCCTGAACAGAACACCAATAGCTTATGCTCTAAGAGCAAGAATAGACAAATGGAACCTCATAAAATTACAAAGTTTCTGTAAGGCAAAAGACATCGTCAAAAGGACAAATCGGCAACCAACAAATTGGGAAAAGATCTTCACCAACCCTACATCTGACAGAGGGCTAATATCCAATGTATACAAAGAACTCAAAAAGTTAGACCCCAGAAAACCAAATAACCCCATCCAAAAATGGGGTACAGAGCTAAACAAAGACTTTTCACCTGAAGAATTCAGATGGCTGAGAAACACCTTAAAAAAATGTTCAACATCATTAGTCATTAGAGAAATGCAAATCAAAACAACCCTGAGATTTCACTTCACACCAGTCAGAATGGCTAAGATTAAAAACTCAGGAGACATCAGGTGTTGGCGAGGATGTGGAGAAAGAGGAACACTCCTCCACTGCTGGTGGGACTGCAAGCTGGTACAACCACTCTGGAAATCAGTCTGGCGGTTCCTCAGAAAACTGATACTTCCGGAGGACCCAGCCATACCACTCCTGGGCATATACCCAAAAGATTCCCCAGCATGCAATAAGGATACATGCTCCACTATGTTCATATCAGCCTTATTTATAATAGCCAGAAGCTGGAAAGAACCCAGATGTCCCTCAACGGAGGAATGGATACAAAAAAATGTGGTATATATACACAATGGAGTACTATTCAGCCATTAGAAACAATGAATTCATGAAATTCTTAGAGAAATGGATGGAGCTGGAGAACGTCATACTAAGTGAGGTAACTCTGTCTCAAAAGAATACCCATGGTATGCACTCACTGATAAGTGGATATTAGCGTAGAATCTTGGGAGATACCAAAGACACAATTCACATACCAAATGATGTCCGATAAGAAGAAAGGAGTGGACACTGGTGCTGGAAAGGATCAAAGCATCAGTGTAGGGGAATACCAGAACTGGGAAGTAGGAAGGGGTGGATGAGGGAACAGGGGGAGGGAAAAGGGCATGTGGGACCTTTGGGAGGCAGGAAACCAGAAAAAGGGAAATGAAATGTAAATATAGAATATATCCAATTAAAAAAAATGAAAAAAAAAAAAAGAAAGAAAAGCCCAACAAAAATGACTGTATACTGTTGAATTCCATCTACCCAAAATGGGCATGCAAAACTGTGGAGAGAGAGCTGCTCAGAGGCAACCTGGGCAACACTCCAGACAAAGCAACTTGGGTCATGATGGCTGTGTAATTTCATCAATTCACTAGTACGGGTTGAATAGTATCATAGCCAAATTACATGGTGTATGCTTAATGCCTCAAGCTGTTTAAGTGGGTGAAGGAGTAAAGTGGAAGAAATACGGAGAGAGTACGAGCATGGGATGGTAGAAAAGAGACAAACCTGGTAGAAAGTGATACTGTTGTGCTAGGAAGTGTTCGTGAACCTCAAAAGAACACTGAGTAGCCATTTCTGCTGTAATTGCATTGTGGTCTCTTTAATACAAGCTCCACCCAACCCTGACACAGCAGGAGGGGAAGGCGTAGCAGCCTGTAGTCCTCAGCAGGACCAGGTTGTATAGGGAATGGGAGTGAGTGAGGGGTGCCCAGCCTGGCAGGTAGCTAACAGAATGCCTATGGTAAGCCTACAGGTAGGTGTTCTGAAGCAAACCATGCGCAATCACAAGCGGTCTGAAAGTACGCCTGAAACAACCTGACCAGTCTGAGTAACTGTTGCTAGGAAGTAGCTAGGAAGTAACTCCGGCCAAGGACAAGCCGTGGGCTCCTTCCTGGTGTTCGAGTGCAGCCTGGGTTAAGCTGTGGCTCAAGTTCTCAGGCTTTTTTTTCCTACTAAGAAGGAAGCAAATCCCAAGATGGAGTAGGTTTGGCCTTTCAGTACCCTAGAGCCTAAGGCAGCCACAGCTGCCCTGTTGTCTGTGCCTTAGTGTTTTCAGATCAAATCCCACACTGAGAGTTTGCAGCATTTAGAAACATTTAGCGGTGGCAACAGGATTCCAAACGCTCCAGTCAAGTGAATTCATGGCGATGTTGCCACGGTTTCTCCCTATGTACTTTTCACCGAATATTTGATTCTTGATTTCGTTCACAATTTATATTGTCTTTGCACCAGATTATTGCAAAGTTTTGCAACACTTTCAGCACCTTGCAGAAATAGTGAAGCTAAGTTGAACTCCTTGGGGGTTTTTTGTTTTAAATTAAAATATAATTACGTCATTTTTCCTTCCCTTTCCTTAAGCCAAACTTTTCCATGTGCCTCCCTTGCTCCCTTTCTAAATCATGGCCTCTTGTTCTTCATTGATATATATATATACACACACATATATTATACATATATGTATATATATCACATATATTTTATGTGATATATCCTATGATATATGTGATATATAATATATTATTAATATATAATATATAACTATGATGTAACTATAATTATTTAATATATTATATATATATATATATACATATATATAACATGTTACATATTGTATATATATTAGATCCCAGGACACAAACTTGTAACATAATCTAAAAAGCAAATTCAAGTGCTCTGGGTGTGAGCAAGTATCATATCCCTGCTTGCCCAATTATTGCACTTTGCAAGAACACTTCTGGAATACTGGCTCCTGTACTTGAGTCACTAAAATTACCCATAAACTTCCAAGTGTCGATAATATAGACATTCAGGATGTAACATAAAAAGGAAACAAATGTCGATCACAGTTTAACAACTGGCAAATAAGTGTTCCTACCTACCGTGAGTCCTGTCAGTAGAATATAGTTCAATCTAGCTGAGAGGTGTTTTGTTTTGTTTTGTTTTAATCTGAAGGAGACACAAATAGTTAAAAAAAATTAAAAGATTTGACAAAGTCGACGTGTGAAACAGAACAGCTTCACACAGCCAATGAAAGCCTCTCCCTCCTGGGAGAAGGATCATTCCTGTTTCGCTTAGTCAAGCTCAACATACAGACATTTAAAGAAGCATGTCCCCAAATGGCGATTTCTTTCCTCATGACAAAAGGATTTTAAATATTTTTGTTGTTGTTCGTGGAAAAAAAATACTAACAAAAAGCAGTTGTAGACATTTTGTAATTCTTTTTAGAAAAAAATAGCCGCGGACACATAGTTAATTCACTACAGCTGAAATTTCATCAGCCAGCCACACTAATGAGCTGTGCCTGGGGACCCCTAATTACATCCACTGGATTTCTGTCACTGACATTAATTTCCGTCAACTTCTAGAAAAGTCTTGATGTCTTCTGGATTTTTCAAGCAGGAAAAATTTAAGGATTTCGACAGTTTCTAACTAATCCTAATTTTAATAACTGGCAGTTTTACAGCAGAACACGGTACCGAGTTGGAAACACCACGGTGTCATTCCTGTGCACGTCAATATTCATTTTCTCAAGATGGCTGGTGAGTCCACAGTCAAAACTGTTGTTCATTATACTATTTTTGTTCTTGATGTATACTCTAGGGTTACTTCAGAAAATGAGGTCCATATAGCCGTCAAGTCAAATTCTCTAAATCAAAATCCTATTCAAAGAGTCTCCAGGAGATTGGCTTCCAGCTCATCTTCTACTTGCTAATTCTGCAATTTAAAACAAAATGTTGTTTTGCTACTATTTTGTTATAATTGTGTTACGTGAACTTCCTGCGCTATCCGCGGCATGAAATTGGAAGGCATACTTTTCAAATGAATCTTCTCTGCATCTTCTGCTACATGATTGGATAAATAAGCACAGTGCAAACATTGCCTGAGTTTACACATGCCAGACTTGCAGAGAGCCCGTGCACTTAAGTGGCCACAGCTGCCCTGCTCTGCACCCAAGCCAGGCACTGACTCCCTTATGGGATATGTTATGGAAAATCTTAGAACTTCTGCAAGATCGTGAAATCATCTAAGTAGCAGATGACACCACTCAGAAGTGACACAGCAGAGGGCCTACCCAATCTGTTCCCTGCTCATAGGTTTCTCCCACCACAAATTGCAGGAAGTCTGGCACATCTCTTTATCATAGTGCCCAACAGATCTTCAAATTACAGATCTCTTTGAATGATGAAATGTAAATTCCTCCCAGAGAAACAATGAAAAAATTTCATTGTTTAATTAAGTCAATTGCATTGGTCTTAATCTCACTTTAAAGGATTACCTGGGAGTCCGAGGGGAGCAGAGGAGCAGTGGTTGTCTTCACAGCTCTGATGGCCTGGCAGAGGCTGTAAGGATTCACTATGTGGCACCCCTTCCCTGAGAACTCCACCAGGCTTCCCACCTCTAACTCTCAAGACTGCCTGGGGACGACTTTCAGAGAGGCAAAGTTCCCAAAGTATTGTCTTTGTGCCACCAAATTCATCCTCACTGGACCTAACACACACACACACACACACACACACACACTCAAGTAAGGTAAAGGATCTGGTCATTAGCTAATTTAATAATAGTAATAATTTTATTATGTATATGTATATTTTATGCCTTCAATAGACATATACATCATATACATGTATGTATATTATCCTAGTTGATTCTTTGCCAAACTAGTCATCAATTGGGAAAATGGCTCCATCAGACTCTTCTAGAGGCAAGTTTATAAGGGCATTTTCTTTATTAATGATTGATATAAAAGGAATGTGATGGCTATTTCTGTCAACTTGACTACATCTGAAAAGAACTATAATCCAGAAATGGAGAGCACACCTGTGTTCCAGATCTTGACGCTGGAAGACACAGGCCTCTACCCAGATCTTGACATGGAGATCTTGAGGCACAATGGCCATGAAAAGCTTAGGTCCAGGCAAGATACTACACGCCTTTAATCCCAAGTTCCAGATCCAGGTGTGGTGGTGCACACCTTTAATCTTGGCCACACCTTCTGCTGGAGGCCTACATAAGAACATTGGAAGAAGGAAGATTCATTCTTCTTCGCCTACTTGCCAGCACATATGTTAGAACCTATTTCTTCAGGATTCCAGTTTATATAGAAAAACAGGTGAAGCAACTAGCCTAATGGGACTGAGTAACTACGAGATTCTTGGACGCTCCATTCACAGCTAACCATTGTCGGGTTAGTTGGACTACAGACTATAAGTCATTACAATAATTTCCCTTAATTTATAGAGACATTCCGTAAGTTCCGTGACTCAAGAAAACCCTGACTAATGTAAGGGCTCAGCCACTGTGGGCAGTGTATCCCATGAAGAGAGATGGTCCTGGGTTGTATAAGAAAGCAAGCCAGTGATCCATGATCTCTGCTTCAGTTCCTGCCCTGACTTTCCTTTATGATGGACTATAAACTATAAGCTAAAAGAAACCTTTCCTTCCCAAGTTGCTTTTGGTTATGGTGTTCATCCCAGCAATAGAAAACAGACTAGAATATAATACTAACAAAATACATATAGTCTAAACATAACTCACAAAAGAAAACTTTGAAACATTCCATCTCTAAAACAAGGTCATTTAAGTGTTCACTTGTTTGCTGCCTATGATGCTAATGCATCATTTGTGCTGGGGTTTCTCATGATTCTGAGCTGGTATTTTCCAGATGAATGTTCCAGTACTTCCTGCGTTGAACTACAGCCCATGACCTCCATGCTAAGGCATGGTTACCTAGCTTCTAGCTTCTGATTAGTGCTAGCCTATGAGAGGCAATGGCCAGAAGATCAGACAATGGAAACAATCTGAATATTCATTCTGTCTCTCCTGGGCCAGTTGACTGTAGCATGTTCCTTTACCACAGTCACTCCTGAGAACCAACTGTTCTCAACAGTCTGGAGTCCCAGGGGCAGCTGATCAAAGTGTTGGAAGGGAAATGGATTGTTGTGTTTTCCTGTGCATAGATAGTGCTATCTAATCCCCCTAACACAACCTGACCTCTTGGGTCACAGTTGGTTATGGTTCCAATTGGCCATAGAGTAAGGTCTTGGCTTGACAATAAAAGGGAAAATAAAATGAAGATAGATAGATGCTATAGTAGATGATCCTGTGCCTGATTAGTCATATTGGGAAGAAATAAAGCACAGAGGGGCAGGGCAGTGTGTGACAGTCATGGTGAAATGTAGACTTCTTAAATAGTGAAGCATTGCCGGGGCCACCGCAGAAAGCGAGTGACCCAGGGCAAACCAAGCGGGCCAGAGAGCCAGGGAGTGCGTGGAACAGCAGCATCCCTGGCCTCTATCTGGAATCTTTCTAAACAGTGGGGAACAGCTTCTCCATGGGTACTAGTGTGAACGTGATTGAATGCACTGTCATTCAAAGTGGTTGGTTCTCTGTATTGGCATTTCAATGTTACCAAGAGCCTCAGAAATTTTTATTTGGCAAGTAATTACCAAGGAAGGTTATGGAGGGGAGGCGGCTTAGAAAATACATGATATTAGAGGGGGAAACCTGATATACAGTCTAAGGTTTGATTTTTGTGAGTATAAATAATATATTAACAAGTGAGCAGCCTGGATTTTGTCCAAACCACTCTGCTATAAGTGCTTTGATAAAACTTACCAGTGGTTTTTATTTCTGTAAATAATAGTCATAATTAGAACAGTTTTCTAGATAAATCAGTTTATATTTTATAACAAATGTCCCTTCAAAGACCTTTATCACCTTTGAACTAGATGGCCAGGGAATGGTGTCTGATAACCAATGCATTGTGGGGAAGAGAGGAGAGTTCAGGCTGAAGCTGAATCCTACAGTCCATGCAGAAATAGGGCACATGGGTCAGACATGGAGAAATGCCTTCCAGGTGTTGTGAAATGCTGGTGATGAAGACAAAGGCGGTCTGGATTCTAGAAGAATCTACCTGCCATCTTATTCTCTGTCTATTGGGCTAGCCCCCGTGTGAGCATAAGAAGTCTGACTAGGCTTACACAGAGGCAATGTGGGACAGTAATCAGCACCCTGAGTGAGAAGCACCTGTTCCCAGTCCCCTGCACTTTGGCTTCCTGGTTCAGTATCCTGGAGTGAGTCCCCTTTAGAAGTCCATTTCTTATCTGCAAAGTGGAGAAAATAGTATCTTTCTCACAGCCTCTTCAGGTCAAATGAAGGAAAATGTATGAAGAACCCAGAAAAGTGCTGAGCCCAGTGTTTGCCCTTAATAAACTGTATGTGATGATTTCATTTGTTATGTTCTAAGTGTAGTAGTCCCCAAATCTGGCCAAGGACAAAAATGCAAGTTTCCTGGGAAACTTGTTCCCTCTGTGGCCTGCCCACTGCAAACTGTTTGCTGTACTATTAAATAATATATAGACATGGAACAGCAAATAGACCAAGTCTTTGCCTCCAAAGAACTTCCAGTGGAAATGATAGTGCACATTGATCGCTGATAGATGACAGCAGACATAGCCAACAACTCTAGATGGATGATTTAGGAGAAGATGCTGACAAACCCTTATTTGATATGGAATTGATGACTGAAAGCTGGAATTCCCTTATCAGGTCTATATGGTGATAAATATTAATCTTTTCTTTTTCTCATTGTAAGAGGGGTCGAGGACACCAGGAGAAAACAACCCACAGAATCAGCTAAAGTGGGCTCACAGAGGCTCATAGAGTTGGAAGCAGCAATCACAGAGCCTGCATGGGTCTGTACTAGGTCTACCACAACATGCTGTGGGTGTGTAGCTTTGGGTGTTTGTGGGACCCTAACAGTGAGAGCAGAAGTGTCTCTGACTCATTGACCTGCTCTTGCAATCCTTTTGCTCCTACCGGGTTACCTCATCCAGTTTGATATAAGGGTTGTACCTAGTCTTATTGCATGTTGTTACACTGTGTTCAGTTGGTATCACAGGAACATAAAGGAGAAATGGTTCTGGGAGAGAGAAGTTGGGGTTGGGAGGACTACCAGGAGCCGAGAGAGGGGAGGCTGTGGTCAGGATGTATTGTACGAGAGAAGAATAAATAAAAATAGAAAAAGAAATTCCTCTTTGATGATCACTTAGATGATCCCTCCAAAAAAATCTCAGAGATGGCCTAGAGAGGCCATCTGACGTTCCCAAGAGTGTACACTGATAACTTTGAGCTTAGACTTTCACTTAAGCAAGCCTGACCTAAATGCATCACATCCTTTAATTCAATATAAAATTCAGTATTGTAGATGACAGCAGCTGGGATGTGTACTGGGAACATTCTAAGAATATTTTGTTTTAAATGTAGCATTCGTCCTTAGAATATTTAGACGATAATAATAAATAATAACTGTATACCCACAATATATTGAGAACTGTAGACATGAGCTCTATAGGGTAAAAAACTAATATCTGTTATTTATTAAGTGCCTGTTATATGCTATTTTCTCTACATACACTCTTCAAATTTGAATTTAATAGTTAAATTAATTAATATTTATTTAGTTATTTTGCTGCCATTCTTCTTTTCTGAATGTTTTCAGATAGTATATTTTCCTTATGTTACTGACTATTAGCAGGTTATCATTTTCCTCTACAACCTATAACCAATATTTTCATCTATGTGTTTATTCATCTGTGATAAATACTTTTTCAGTGCTTTCTCTCAGTCTAACATGATGGAATAGAAACCCAATTGCAAACTTTTGACTAACTCATCCTCTTCTTGAAGGCTCAAAACCTAAGAAAGTAGAAATAAATTTTTTCACATAAGTTTTTTTTTATTAATGGCTATTTTTGCCTAGCACATGCCTGGCTCTTTCCATAGATTCCTTCAATTAATCTGTAAAAGTCCCAAGAGGAGGTTCATTGCAGATAAAGAAGCAGACTTCAAAGGTTGAGAACCGTTCCTGAGGGTATTCAGTCCCTCTGCAGAACTGGAAGTCAGACGCTTCTTACTCAAGATGCTGGGCTCTTTCTTGTCTTCACAGAAGCCTCCATCTTGTGTTTAGATGGTGCATATAACTCAGACATGAACTAAAATGTCCAGCAGCCTCTTCCAGAACTGGAATTCCTTGGTCTCATCAGCAGCATGTCAGTTCCTACATTAGTGTTTCTAATCTGGAAGACCTCTCTGTCCCTGCCGCTTCACTAATTCCCGCCCAGCTCAGATCTTGCTTCCCATAATGCCTTACTTCATCCGCTCTCAGCAAAATCAGTACAAATCTTTGACTTACTAAACCACCCTTTGCTGGACTCATACTCTTTAGTGCTTAACCATATGCTTAACACAACGGAATCTTGCAATCGTTTTCCTCTATTGAATGATAAAGTAGCATACTGTACTAGAATCGTTATGACCTTAAATAAGTCACTAATACTCTATGAACGTCAGCTTTCTCACCTTCATATAAGTGTCTCCACAATTTAAAAATACAGTCTCCATAGTGACTACCGGGACCCACGGATGGCAAGGAAGGAGCATGACTGGATGTGAGCAGGGCATATTCTATGCACAGATGGAAATTTCAAACTGAATGTAATTAAATCATATGATTAGTACACATGAATAAAAAACATATATGAAATGAATTTCAACTTTCCCAAGTTTTGAGCCTTCAAGAGGAGGATGAGTTACTAAAAAGTTTGCAATTAGCTTTTTATTCCCATAATGTCAGACTGAGAGAAAGCACTGAATAAGTATTTGTCATAGATGAATAAACACATATTATAGATGAAAATGTTGCTTATAGGTTGTGGGCAAAAAATGGTAACTTGATAATATCCACTAGCATAGGAAAAAGATAATACCCAAAAAACATTCAGGAAAATAGAATGTTAGTGAAAGAACTAAGTAAATATTAACAGTCTAGATGGAAAGTCAGCAAAATAAGATGAACTTATTTCATCGGCAATAAAAAGATAACTTATTTACTGTATGTAAAGCAACTGTTTTCAGTGGCTAAGGTAGAAATGCTCCAGTGACTTAGAATTCACAGCAAAAAGATAAGCAAATAAGCCAGCGCTCATGCTAATGGGAGCACTGGGAATTTGCCCTAATCAGTAATGGAGAAACAGAATTGTTCACTGTGAGTTGATGGTTGGTCGCATTCTAGAAAATTCTAAAGACAATTCATCACCATATAACATTTCTTCTGTAGCTATATCCATGCCAATGTCTTCAGAGACAAGGTTATTGAGATTGTATGGGAAAGGAATGAAAGGATGTAATGGTAATAAAGATCCATGTCTCATTTTGAAAAAAGCCCCAATTTATGCTTCTAGTTCTAAAACGAAAATCTAAAACTTGCTTCATTTTGCCTCTGAATTACTTCTGAGACTGAATGTGAGCACTGATCTTTTTTTTGTCATTTTGATTCAACAACTGCTATCATTTTAAATCACTCTTGATAAGTGCTATGAAAAAAATAAATGATGACAGACACACAGACAATCAGAGGTGGGTGGGTGAGAAATCCAATCCTAGAACATTAAGGTGAATACAGGTACATCACATCTACCTGGCTTTTAGTTTGTATTAACTATATAGAATGCATACAAAAAATTAAAAAATGGATAATAAAAAGAGAAACTACTTCAAAATCGTCTTTATTTATAAGCAAATATCCTAGATTGCTTCCTGTTTCTGTGACAAACTGCAGGGGCTAAAACAATTCTATGGGAAAGAGGTTTATTCCATCTACACTTTCAGTCAGTCTTTGAGGAAAGTTAGGGAAGGAACTAAAGGAGAATCCATGGAGTGATAACTCTTAATGGCTAGATCCCATTGGCTCCTTCAGTTGCTTTCTTTTCTTAAAATTTTTTTTTACTTATTCTCTTTACATCACACTCGCTGCCCCCACACACACACACAATCCTTCTCCCATCTCCTTGTCCTTCTCCTCCCTGGGCACCCACACACACACACCCTGGCACCTAAAGTCTCTTCGGGGCTAAGTGCTTCCTCTCTCAGCGAGACCAGCTAAAAGACATATCCCAGGTATAGGCAACAGCTTTTGAGATAGCCCTGGTTCCAGTTGTTCAGGACCCACGTGAAGACCAAGCTGCACCTCTGCTACGTAAGTGTGGGGAGGCCTAGGTCCAGCCCTTGTATGTTCTTTGATTGTGATTCAGATGGATAAACACACCCACAGCCAAACAGTGGATGGAGAGTTGGAACTCTTATGGAAGAAAAGGAGAAAGGATTTCAGGCCTGAAGGAGAACCATAGGAAAACCAATAGTCAACTAACCAGGACCCTTGGGGCTCTCAGTTGTGCTGGTTTAACTGGCAGTTAGCATGTAGAATACAAATCGATCCATTCATATCTCCTTGTACAAAGCTCCAGTCCAAGTGGATCAAGGACCTCCATGTAAAACTAGATACACTGAAGCTAATAGAAGAAAAAGTAGAAAAGAGCCTCAAACACATGGGCATAGGAGAAAGTTTCCTGAACAGAACACCAATGGCTTATGCTTAAGATCAGAATCAACAAATGGGACCTCATAAAATTGTAAGGCTTCTGTAAGGGAAAGGACACTGTCAATACGACAAATAGGCAACCAACAAATTGGGAAAAGATCTTTACCAATCCTATACCCAATAGAAGGCTAATATCCAATATATACAAAGATCAAGAAGTTATAATCCAGAGAATCAAATAACCCTATTAAAAATGGGGTACAGAGTTAAATGAAAAATTCTCAACTGAGGAATATCAAATGGCCAAGAAACACATAAAGAAATGTTCAACATCCTTAGTCATCAGAGAAATGCAAATCAAAACAACCCTGAGATTCTGCCTCACAGCAGTCAGAATGACTAAGATCAAAATCTCAGGTAACAGCAGATGCTGGTGAGGATGTGGAGAAAGAGGAAGACTCCTCCATTGTTGGTTGGCTTGCAAGCTGGGACAATCACTCTGGAAATCAGTCTGGTGGTTTTTTTTTTTTTTTTTCAGAAAATTGGGCATAGTATTATCTGAGGACCCAGCTATACTGCTCCTGGATATATACCCAAAAAGATGCTCCAACATATAACAAGGACACACGCTCCAGTATGTTAATAGCAGTCTTATTTACAATATCCAGAAGCTGGAAAAATAGTTGTTCTTCAACAGAGGAATGAATAGAGAAAATGTGGTACATTCACACAATGGAATACTACTCAGCTATTAAAAACAATGACATCATGAAATTCTTAGGCAAATGAATGGAACTAGAAAATATCATCTTCAGTGAGGTAACCCAATCACAAAAGAACACACATGGCATGCACTCACTGATAAGTGGATATTAGCTCAGAAGCTCAGTTGTTTTCTTATATTGCCTAGGCCCACTTGCAGCTACACTTGTTACCCTACCACCAACAATCATCAGTCAAGACCAATGTCTTGCCCAAAAGTCTCCACAGTCATGCCCAAAAGCAAATCTGAGATAAATTCTACAACTAAAGTTCCTTCTTCCCAGATGGTTCTAGTTTGTGTCAAGTTATCAATAAATACTAACCAGTATAGCTTGATAGGTTAATAATTAAGAGTTCTTTAACAATAAGATCAGTGGAGCAGCTGGGACAGAAGTCTTCCCGCCGCCATTTGCAACAGGGAGCCAGGAGACTCCACAGCCTTCTGTGCACAGCCAGCCAGGAGAGAGAGATCTCCCAACAGCGCTTTCACTTCTGAGCTCAGAGGAGTAAGGACACAGGCTTACAGACCCACAGGAGGAACAAACTCCAGCCAGAGACAACAATACCAACTAGCACCAGAGATAACCAGATGGCAAAAGGCAAGCACAAGAACCCTACCAACAGAAACCAAGGCCACATGGCAACATTAGAACCCAGTTCTACCATCACAGCAAGTCCAGGATACCCCAACACACCGGAAAAGCAAGAGTTGGGTTTAAAATCGTATCTCATGATGCTGATAGAGGGCTTCAAGAAAGACTTAAATAGCTCCCTTAAAGAAACACAGGAGAACATCAGTCAACAGGCAAAAGCCCTTAAAAAGAAAACACAAAAATCCCTTAAATAATTACAGGAAAACACAATCAATAGAAGGAACTGACAAAACCATCCAGAATCTAAAAGTGGAAGTAGAAACAATAAAGAAATCACAAAGTGAGACATCTCTGGAGATCAAAAACCTTGGAAAGAATTCAGTAGTCATAGATGCAAGCATCAACAACAGAATACAAGAGATAGAAGAAAGAACCTCAGGTGCTGAAGATACCATAGAAAACATTGACTCAACAGTCAAAGAAAATGCAAAATGCATAAAGCTGGTAACCCAAAACATCCAGGACACAATGAGAAGACCAAACCTAAGGATTATAGGTATAGATGAGAGCAAAGATTTCCAACTTAAAGGGCCAGTGACTACCTTCCTCAAAATTATAGAAGAAAACTTCCATAACCTAGAGAAAGAGATGCCCATGAACATACAAGGAGCCTTCAGAAATCCAAACAGGCTGGACCAGAACAGAAACTCCTCCTGCCACATAATAATCAAGACACCAAATGCACTACACAAGGAAAGAATATTAAAAGCAGTAAGGGAAAAGGGGTAAGTAACTTATAAAGGCAGACCTATCAGAATTACACCAAATTTCTCACAGAGACAATGAAAGCTCGAAGATCCTGGGCAGACCTCATACAGTCCCTAAGAGAACACAAATACCAGCCCAGGCTACTATACCCAGCAAAACTCACAACCATCATAGATGGAGAAACCAAGATATTCCATCCTAAAACCAAATTTATACAATATCTGTCCACAAATCCAGGCCTACAAAGGATAATAGATGGAAAATGCCAACACAAGGAAGGAAACTATACCCTAGAAAAAGCAAGAAAGTAATCTTCCAACAAACCCAAAATAAGATACCCACACAAACATAAAAATAACATCAAAAATAACAGGAAACAACAATCACTAGTCCTTAATATCTCTTAACAACAATGAACTCAACTTCCCAATAAAAAGACATAGACTAACAGAAATATTTCTCATGTAAATCTTCACTTTTATCAGAAAATGTTTGTAATTCCCCTTTTAATTAATTTAATAATATTGTATGTCTACCGTTTTATCTGCATTATTTTTCATGATAATCTTTGATTTTAATATGTCTTTATATTTCCTCTATTTTATCAGAAATGCTTTCAATGTAAATATTTAATTTTATCACAAATGCTTCTAATTCTACCTTCAATTAATTTAGAAAGAGTTTTTATATCTACCATTTTATATGTAAATTTTTCCATGAAATACTCAATTTTAACGTTTGTCTATATATTTCTTGAATTTTTCCAGAAATATATTCTATGTAAATCTTCAATTTTATCTGAAAATGTTTATAAATCCACCTTCAATCAACTTAGAATTATCTTTATGTATATCATTTTCTCTATAATTTCCATGATAATCTTTAATTTTGACATGTTTTTCTATATATTTCTTCAATTTTATCAGAAATATTGTCCATGTAAATCTTCAAGTTTATCAGAAAATGTTTATAATTCCACTTTCAATCAACTTAGGGATACTTTTATGCCTACCATTATTATATCTATATAAAATTTCCCATGTAAATCTTCAATTCTGTCATAAAATGTTTCCATTTCATATTTCAATTAATTTAGCAATGTTTTACATGTCTAACACTTTACTCTTTAATTTTCCATGAAAATTGTCCATTTTAATGTGTTTTTCTATGTATCTCTTCTATTTTATCTGAAATATTATTTTCCATGTAAATCTTTAATTTTGTCATAAAATGTTTTTACTTCCCTTTTCAATAAAAAAAAAAAGTTTAAAAAAAAGAGTTCTTTGACATTTCAGATCTACCAGAATATATTTTTATTCATTGTTCTTTATAGGTGTCACAACAAAGATGATGTGAAATAATTTTCTACATTATGTCTTTTTTATTGAAATATAACTTATGCCCGGAAATTTATCCTTTTCAAAGTGTATAGTTAGGAGGTTTTAGTATATTCACAAATTGCCCAAATCTGTACTGTTTGCTTCTCAAAACATGTATTTGCCTGGGACTTGTTTTTAAAAGGAGTTGTTGCTAATGCCATTAAAAATCACGAAATAAATTCATCCTGTATTATTCAGTGGACCCCAGACTGAACACAAGAGAGGGGAGGTACAAATAAGAAGAAACATGGAAGAAAAGGAAATGTAAAGATGAAGGCAGACACTAAGGTAATGTGCCTACAGCCAAGGAGTGCCAACAGCAGCTAGCAGACCAAAGCTGCAGCGGAGAGATTGAATGAACCCTCCGTAGAGAACTACAGGATGGCCCAATCCTGACGATGCCTTGCTCACACTTCTGCCCTCCAAAGATATAGTAGGGCAAATTTCAATGGCTTTAAACTACCACATTCAAAGTTAATGCAAATTTTTCACTACTACTTAATTTTAAGATGTGTCCTTCACGCCCCAAAGAAAACCACTAACAAGCATATTAGTCAGGGCTCTCTAATGGAGCATATCTTATTGAACAAAAGTATATATTACTAAATAGATTAGTATAATTATAATTATACTCATATATAAATATATATATTACATTTTTCAAGGGACTGAATTTGAAGGAGTCACAGGATATGGTCTAGGTGGACTAACAGTGGCTACCTTATGAGAGAAAGGCTAAGAATCTAATATTTGTTCGGTCCTTGAAGAGGGACGGAACATGCCAATATGGTGCTAGAGTCCTGGAGGGTTCTGAACTTTTTCTTTTTACACTGGAATCCTGAAAGGTTGGATTTAGCAGTGCCCACATCAACAAAGTAGACAAACTTGCCAGTGAGAGGCAAGCAAATAAAAGCAGTTTCCATTTTCTGAGTCTTTTTATATATACTGCCACCAGAGGATGTGGCCCAGTTGCCACCAGAAGATGTGGTCCAGTTGTGAGAGAATACCTCAGCACTTTGGAGGTTACAGTGCCTCGGAATGACCACCAAGAACGGCAGCGGCACTGGGGTCTTCCGCTGCACCTGGGCTGCACTTGCACCAATAGCCTCTCATAGGCCCTCTTCATGGTATCAGGCCGATTCGCCAGCTCCAGCTAGCCAGGATGACAAAAATCTTACATCAAATGTCCCTCAAAGGAGGAATGGATACAGAAAATGTGGTATATTTATACAATGGTATACTACTCAGCAATTAAAAATAATGAATTCATGCAATTTGTAGGCAAATGGTTGGATCTGGAAAATATCATCCTAAGTGAGTTAACCCAATCACAAAAGAATACACATGAAATGCAATCACTGATAAGTGGATATTAATGAGCCCAAAAGCTCTGAATACTCAAGGCACAATTAGCAAATCAAAAGATTCCCAAGAAGAAGGAAGGAAAGGACCCTGGTCCTGAAAAGACTGGATCCAGATTTGTAGGAGAGTACCAGAACAGAGAAATGGGGGGGGGAGGGGTGATTGGGGAACGGGTGGAGGGAAGAAGACTTATGGGACATATGGTAAAGGGGGAACTGGGAAAGGGGAAAGCCTTTGGAATGTAAACAAAGAATATAGAAAATAAATTTAAAAAAATCTTACATCAAAATAGCAAACAGCTCTGATAGAGTATTTAAACTTCCTTGTGAAACTTCACAAGCAGAGTCTCCATCCCCTACACTGCTCTCAACATTCTTTTTGTTCCCAAGCTCCCACAGAGTATCTCATTCTCAACACTCAGTGACTTTTCTAGCCCAGAGTTCCAAAATCTTTCCACCTATAAACATGGTCAGGTCTGTCACAGTAGAATCTCACTATGTTAGCCCAACTTGTCTTAGTTAAGGTCTCTATTGCTGCAATGGAATACCCTGAACATGGGGAAGAAAGGGTTAAATACCTTCCACGTTGAAGGAAGTCAGGACAAGAACTCAAACAGGGCAGGAACCTGGAGGCAGGAGCTGATGCAGAGACCATGGAGGAGTGCTGCTTACTGACCTGCTTTCTTATAGAACTCAGGGCCATCATCCAAGGAGGTAGCACCAGCCAAAATTGGCTGAGCCCTCCACTGTCAATCACTAATTAAGATTTTGGTTTTATTTTTGTTTTTTGGTTTTTTGTTTTCTTTTTTATTAGATATAATCCTTATTTACATTCCAAATGATTTCCGTTTTCCTGGATCCCTCCTCCCCGAAAGTTCCATAAGCCCTTTTCCTTCCACGCCCCCCCCCCACCCCGTTCCCCAATCAACCCCTTCCTACTTCCCTGCCCTAGTATTTCCCTACACTGCTGCACTGAGCCTTTCCAGGACCAGGGGCCTCTCCTTCCTTCTTCTTGGGCATCATCTGATATGTGAATTGTTTCTTGGCTATTCCGAGCTTCTGGGCTAATATCCGTTTATCAGTGAGTGCATAGCATATGTGTTCTTTTGTGATTGGGTCGCCTCACTCAGGATGACATTCTCCAGCTCCACCCACTTGCCTTAGAATTTCATGAATTCATTGTTTTTAATAGCTGAGTAGTGTAAATATACCACATTTTCTGTATCCATTCCTCTGTTGAGGGATTTTGAAAGAATGATTTTAACTTTTGCCTTATAAGAGTGAACTTTCTGGAGGCGTAACTAAGAGGTCCTTATGTGTCATACTCAGTGGAACCACCTATTACCTCTTGATCTTTAAGTGAGTGATGGTGACATCTCTATCATTTATAGATGGAGCACATTGATAGTCATGTAAGTGTTTTGTTGATACCATAATAAATTTCCAGAAAATCCAGAGACTTAAATAACTTAACTTTATGATCTTATATCAGATCAATTGAAATCTGAAGTCTGATATGAATCTAACTAAGCCAGTACAGTGGCATTGTCAGGGTCTCATCTTCTTTCTAGTCTCCAGAGGGAAAAATCCATTTATTTCCTCATTTTAGTACCTGGCAGGATTCAGTGTAGTTGGAGGGAGTTCACCGTTTCCTGTTGGCTGTCAGCTAAGTGCCTTTCCCACCTCCTCTAAACTCTACAAATGACTTGACAAGTTATGTGGACTTCCTGGATCTCCAAAGCCAAAGATGGGGGAGGGGGTCTCGTCTTTCACATACTTTGAATGTTTTCCATCTTTCCTCCATCCTCAGAAATCAACCAGTCTATCTTTCTTCCTTCGTGCATGAAACTGTTGTTCCATACAATTCCTATGGTGGGATTTTTAGTGTAATGCTACATACAGATTTCCTTCTCCACATAACAAAATGTACTATGTGCTCCACATATTTAGGCATGGACAGCTTAGGTGTAGCCCTGGGAAAGGATGTCGTTCTGTCGGTCTAGCACATGATATCTCAGAAAACACCTGCAGCAGAGCTAGTGAGTGGAAGAACTGGAAGCACAGCTTAATCTCCTCGTCCCCTGAACAACACTCACTTAACCACAGGGCACAAAGTGGTGTGGCAAGCTAACCAGCCAAACTGCCAGCTGCTAACGTCGCAGAATCCTAAAGTCAAGATCTTGATTCTAAACTCACAGACTTGATTCTAAAAATCACAGAATGTTAGAGATTGAAAGCACCTCTGAGTTCAGCCCTGTTATTTGACAGGCAAGAAAAATAAGACCCAGAGTAGCAAACACCCTACTTGCAAGTCCCAGAAAACCCAAATCCTAGCTAGGCCTCTCCTGACTGCCGTTCTGTTGGTTTTTCCACTACCAAATCCTTCTCTTAAACCCAAAGTCTCACAAGATTCACCAGCCACTCAAATTAGCCTTGCAGTACACAACAATTAACCCGCACGCGCATTTGATCCATAAAATTTTCTTCCGTGCTATCAACCATTTCCAACTACCTACAAGTCTCTAAAACTACCTCATTAAATTCAGATGGCCGAGAAACACCTTAAGAGATGTTCAACATCATTAGTCATCAGGGAAATGCAAATCAAAACAACCCTGAGATTCCACCTCACTCCAGTCAGAATGGCTAAGATTAAAAACTCGAGAGACAACAAGTGCTGGCGAGGATGTGGAGAAAGAGGAACACTCCTCCACTGTTGGTGGGATTGCAAAATGGTAAAACCACTCTGGAAATCAGTGTGGCGGTTCCTCAGAAAATTGGGCATGCCACTCCCAGAGGACCCTGGCATACCACTCCTGGGCATATACCCAGAGGATTCCCCTGCATACAACAAAGACACATGCTCCACTATGTTTATAGCAGCCTTGTTTATAATAGCCAGAAATTGGAAGGAGCCCAGATATACCTCAAAGGAGGAATGGATACAGAAAATGTGGTATATTTATACAATGGAGTACTACTCAGCAATTAAAAATAATGAATTCATGCAATTTGTAGGTAAATGGTTAGATCTGGAAACTATCATCCTAAGTGAGCTAACCCAATCACAAAAGAATACACACGAAATGCAATCACTGATAAGTGGATATTAATGAGCCCAGAAGCCCTAAATACTCAAGGCACAATTAGCAAGTCAAATGACTCTCAAGAAGAAAAAAAGGAGAGGACCCTGGGCCTGTAAAGATTGGATCCAGTATTGTAGACCCAGAACCGAGAAATCGTGGGGGGGGGGGAAAGAGTGGGGAATAGCATGGGGGGGAGAGGAATTATGGGACATATAGTGGGGGGTACCTGGGAAAGGGGAAAGCCTTTGGAATGTAAACAAAGAATATAGAAAATAAAAAAAAAAAACTGCATGATATTGGTACAGCAACAGGCAAGTAGATCAATAGAATAGGATTGAAGACCGAGAAATGAACCCACAGACTTATGGTCACTTGAACTTTGATAAAGGAGCCACAACCATTCAGTGGAAAAAAGAAAGCCTTTTCAACAAATGGTGCTGGTTCAACTGGAGGTCAACATGCAGAAGAATGCGAATTGACCCACTCTTACCTCCTTGTACTAAGATCAACTCCAAGTGTATCAAGGACCTCCACATAAAACCAGACACACTGAAACTATTAGAAAAGAAACTCAGGAAGACCCTGGAGGACTTGGGCACAGGGGGAAAGTTCCTGAACAGAACACCAATAGCTTATGCTCTAAGATCAAGAATTGACAAATGAGATCTCATAAAATTACAAAGTTTCTGTAAGGCAAAGGACACTGTCAGAAGGACAAAACGGCAACCAACAAAGTGGGAAATTATCTTCACCAACCCCACATCCGACAGAGGGCTAATATCCAATATATACAAAGAACTCAAGAAGTAAGACCCCAAAGAACCAAATAACCCTATCAAAAAATGGGGTACAGAGCTAAACAAAGAATTTTCACCAGAAGAAATTTGGATGGCTGAGAAACACCTTAAGAGATGTTCAACATCATTAGTCATCAGGGAAATGAAAATCAAAACTACCCTGAGATTCCACCTCACACCAGTCAGAATGGCTAAGATTAAAAACGCAAGAGACAACAAGTGCTGCGAGGATGTGGAGAAAGAGGAACACTCCTCCACTGTTGGTGGGATTGCAAAATGGTACAATCACTTTGGAAATCAGTTGGTGGTTCCTCAGAAAATTGGGCATGTCACTTCCAAAGGACCCTGTCATACCACTCCTGGGCATATACCCAGAGGATTCCCCTTCATACCATAAAGACACATGCTCCACTATGTTCATAGCAGCCTTGTTTATAATAGCCAGAAATTGGAAGGAGCCCAGATATCCCTCAAAGGAGGAATGGATACAGAAAATGTGGTATATTTATACAATGGAATACTACTCAGCAATTAAAAATAATGAATTCATGCAATTTGTAGGTAAATGGTTAGATCTGGGAAATATCATTCTAAGCGAGTTAACCCAATCACAAAAGAATACACATGAAATGCAATCACTGATAAGTGGATATTAATGAGCCCAGAAGCCCTAAATACTCAAGGCACAATTATCAATTCAAATCATTCCCAAGAAGAAGAAAGGAGAGGACACTGGCCTGAAAAGATTGGATCCAGTTTTTTAGATCCAGAACAGAGAAATGGTGGGGGTAGGGATGATTGGGGAATAGTTGGGGGGGGGGAGAGGACGTATGGTGGGGAGGGAGAACTGAGAAAGGGGTAAGCCTTTGGAATGTAAACAAAGAATATAGAAAATTAAAAAAAAAAACCAAAAGAATATAAAAAAAAATTTTTATGGCTTCAGCTTTCTCTTGTAACTCCTCGGGACACAGATTTTCATGTAGATTATACTGATCTCATGCTCAGGAGCTTTCTCAGCTCACGAAAGGATCAAAGATCACAGTCATTTCGGCAACTCGGTGCTCATTTACTCCTACCAAATCCACCCAGAACAAGATGCCTTTGTGGTTCCTCTAGATTATACTCCCAAAAAGCCAGAGGAAGAGCGGGTCCAAGGCTCCAAACTCAAGTCTGTCCTACAGATCCCACTGCTGCTGAGATAAAGACCGTGGGAGGCCACTTTGCTGAGGCCTCCGCACTGGACAGCGTTAGCAATTCGGCCTACACTCCATCCGTCTTCAGCCATTTGGACTTACATCTTCACTTATTTTAAACAAAAGATAAAATTTTAGTGTAATTTTAGCCTTAATTTTTACTTCAGTTGTTAAAATTATGATTAAAACCAACTCATTCTAAACTACCATGATAGAGAAAAAGAATATCTGTAAGGAAAAAAAAAAAAAAAAAGAGGCACAACTTAGAAAGATGGGTGTAAAGGCATTTGTGTTGAGAGCCCTAAGATTAATTAAAATAATATTAATGTATCTATTTTGTAAATACCTGTCTCAAAATAGAGCAAGGCCTGGTCAGAAGGCTCAGCTAATTTAAGAAGCTGGCCAATAGGACAGGTAACCTATATCCTCCGTCTTCGGCCCTCCCTCACTTCCCATCTGGCAGGACTGGAGCAAACCATCTAAAAGTCACAACAGAGTGTGGAACCTCTAATGCTCCTCAGGACAGCATCCATCTCAGTCCTTCATCAAAGGAAGTCAGGACAGGAACTCAAGCAGGGCAGGAACCTGGAAGCAGGAGCTGATGCAGAGGCCACGGGAGGGTGCTGCTTACTGACTTGCTCCATGTGTCTTGTTCAACCTGCTTTCTCATAGAACTCAGGGCCTGGAGTGACCCCACCCAAAATGGGCTGGGCTTTCTCCCATGAATCACCAATTAAGAAAATGTCCTACAGACTTGCTTACAGAACATCTTGTAGAGACATTTTCTCAATTAAAGCTTCCTCCTCTCTGATGACTCTATCTTGGGTCAAGTTAACATAAAACTAGACAGTACACATCTCTTTGTTTATAGCAATGAAAAAATAGTTGAATATAGATAGGAGTGTGTGTGTGTGTGTGTGTGTGTGTGTGTACAATTAAATGAAAAATGACCACAAATTTGAAAAGACTCAAGGGTGAGTTTGAAGGGAAGGGGTGTAATTATTAATCTCCAAAAGTAAAACTACTATTTAAGAAAAAAAAGAAAAAGAAAATGGCTGGATTGTTTACATTCTCCTATACCATCAAACTTCTCTAAAATCAGGTTTGACAAACAGACACCCAGTGTCCACACGAGAATTGTGCTGTGCCTTTGCTCAGTCTCAGGTCAAAACAACAGTCCCCTTCCTCAAAAGGTTCAAGATCTCTATTCACGCTTTAAGGTAACATTTGTTTTATTCTCCCCCATTCCTCTTTCCATTCATTGTTCTTTCCTTAAATTTGTCTCTGTTTTCCACAGCCTCTCCCCTTTTGTCTTCATGCCTGTTCAATTCTTTCTAACAAATAAACCTTATTCCTCTCTCCTCCCTTATATAAAATGTATTAAGGAGTGCATGAAAAGTCCCATTTTCTGTCCTTACATGTTTACTCCTAATTCTTAACACTTTTAGCTACTGTTTTCAACTGTTAAAGTTACATTGCATGTTAGACATTAAAAAACATTGTTTTCCACTATCAAATGTAGTGTTCCTCACTCACCCTCTTCTCTACCATATGTAAGCAGTTGCTAATCTGCACACAACATCCCTGTGTCCATTTCCTCCATCTTGTTCCTACCGCAGCTACTTACGACCAATCAGAGGTACACCATCCTCTCTTTGCTGGTATTTACTTCTCCAGTTGTTAACTACTGAAATGCTACACATGCCTTAAAGTCTTGCAAGGATGCCCATAGACAGAAGTCCAGGGCTACATATTCCCTCTTTATAATTCTCTATGAACTATCACTACTACTACTCTAGTCCTATCACTACTACTGTAAGTGCTTCACACATAATCTTGACTCTTAGGTGATGTCTAAGGTGACCAGACTAAAGGTAAAGGAAAGCAGTCCTGGGAATGAGGAAATGCCAAGGAAAACCTGTTCTGGGAGGTTGAATTTGTCATGGCACACATGCAATAGATAAACAATTTGCAGGTCAATTATTAAGTTATATGAGTTTGTTACACAACTATTAAGTAGTAAGTTGGTTGCTATTATGCCCAAAATATTCTTTTAAATCAATATATAGCCTAGTTTAAAGAGCTTTTTAAGGTTTAAACACTCTAGAATATTTGTAAATAAAGAGTTAAACAATTTGCTAACCATAAATCATGAAATTTGAAGACATTAGTAACTAGCCTGGCATAGCGCTGTAGACAGCTGGAATGAATATAATTGAGCATTGGTTACACATGAAAACAAAAAGTTCATTAACAGCTAGACTGTTTCCGCAGGATTTCTGTTTGGCCCGCTGGTTTGCTTCATGACTTTTCTATAAAGCAAGAAGAACCAAAGTGGCAAAACCATTGAATTTGGCACTATTTAAAATCTTCTGAATAAGCAAGCTTATACAAGATAGTTTTGCTTTCCTAAGTGAGGATAGTCTGATGAGTGTGTGTGTGTGTGTGTGTGTGTGTGTGTGTGTGTGTGTAGGGGGAAACAGAGATGGAAAGGGAAAGGGAGAGGGAGAGAGTAGGTCCTGAACTAAAACATGTTTTTGTAATTGAGAACTTTTTAATTTTTTGGCAATGAATTATTCAATACCCAGAGTAACAATAAAAAAAAAGGAACATTTTATAAAGATACCCGCATTCAGCATGGTTTCTAATCATAGCTCCATAAAGCACAATTAGAATTACTAGAAGACATTACAAGTCCCTTCTCGAAATCATATCTCTCTTTTAAAAAAGAAATGTCTACAAGCATATTTAATAACCTGTAGCCGTTTAAACAAATAAAAATTATCCACCCACCCTAAGCCACAATTCAATTACTCATTTTGCAATACCAAAACCCTTAAGCAGAAAAGTCAAAGGAGCATTGGAAAAGTTAAAATTTGTTAGTGGGATGAAAAGAAAGGACACGCGTGCAGTCCTCCTGCCGTTTTATTAAGCCATCTTGAACAATTAGCTTATGAAAAATATCTTATCTCAATTCTATAATTCTAGGTACAGAACCAAGGGTAGGGCTTATCTAGAAGGAAGAATTGCAAAAAACATAAATATTGCAAATTCTGAAAATGGAGACCAAACAGAGAAATGTAGGGGGCTAACATTTTATATATATATATATGTGTGTGTGTGTGTGTGTGTGTGTGTGTGTGTATTATATATACATATGCGTATATATGTATATATATACAGTATATTCATTTTTTCAAAGCTTAGTCACAAGACTTAAATCGTGTCACCTGCTATTAACTGCTATGCAGGGCACTTCCCACCTGACGCACAGAGGGGCGGAGGATGAATATCACCCTGGAGCCATGACATAGGAGAGAAATGTGTACCTTGGAGTCGGTCTGGGTACAAATCTTAAATCTTGGCCCTGTAACTTATGTGCTATGTGGCCTTGAGCGCTCAGGCTCTTCACCTGCACAGAAGCGTGGCTGTAAGCTTCAGAAAGTGTAAGCATTTATTCTGAGGCAGTGATCACAGCTGTCCTCTCTTTGGAAAGTAGCGGAACTACACACTGAGAGCAAAGGTCCCAGCATTAGAGGGTTAATGTAGGAAAGTTATTCTAAGCTGCTGGTTCAGGTATAGGCATCCTGTCCCAGACAGCCCATCAAGTCCCACTAATGGGATTTAAAGCAGTTGCTGCCTCCTCCTCAGTCGTGTAATGATTTCTGGATAGCCTGAGAGGCCATTATCTGCAGTCCATACCCCTGCTCTGTCTGGGGATAATGACTTCTTAGCACAACAACAGGCCGTGCCTTCCTCTTCCTGCCACACCACACTGTGTGAGGGACCCTCACTGAAGTCAAAGACAATTTGTCTGTCCCACCACAGAGGCCAGTGCTCTGTGAAGCTCTGCCCAGCCCGCTGCGACAACAATGGCTCCTAGAGTCGCCCTCTAAAGCAAGGGTGTCCTCCAAGGCGTTTCCTGGGAGAATGTGAATATGACAGATGAGTGTTTTCCAGTGAGAAAGTTAGATCCCAGCATCCCCAGAGAGCCTCTGAGGCTGATGTCAAAGGAGCAGGAACTCCTCCAGTCTAGAACTGTCTCATTCAGCTCCCACCACTGTCTGCAGAGCCCAGGGGCAAGGCGAACTAATGGGGGTGGGGAAAGCCACAAGCTACAATTTAAAAATCAATGCTCAGATGTGCTAATTAACTTAGGTTCCCATGAACAGTTTTTCCGTCCTTTATTCTTTGTAATTCTTTATCTTACCATTTTTTAATCTTATAATGTATAAGTCATCTCAAATACTGTTAAGTAGTAGGCACGATATAGATCCTAAGTAAATACAACAAATAGGATAATAAATTAAAGAGCCTCTACCAGGCTTGAGCGGATCCCAAAAGAATTCTTGGCATTAATCATGGAAAGAGCCTCTTGTCCAAATCAAGGAAAAGATAACATGTTCATTCTGCAGTGTGATTTGTCAAAGCAATGCTGAAATAGGAGCCAGAAGAGACCACACTCTGTGGAAACTGTGAAGTGTGTGCGAACTGATTTGAAAGTAAAAGAAAAAAGAAAATGTTTTGCAGTTAAATGGCTACCAAAGAGAGTTTTCTCCGAAACTTCACTTAAAGCAAATATCAAGCTTCTTGATGGTTAGCTCTTGTTTTACGTGAGTAAACAAAGGTTTGTGGGTTTGAAAACATGGGGCTGAGGAGATGTTCAGTTGGTGGTGTTTCCCTGAGTTTGGAGTCCCCGGCACCTGTATGGGAAAATCAAGTGTAACAAATGGTACAGGCCTGTAATCCCAGGGCTGAGTGGAGACAGGAGGACTCCCTAGGTCTTGCTGGCCAACCAGTCTAGCCCAATTGGCAAGCATAAGGCTCTGTGAGAAACCCTGTTTCATGAAGCAGGATTACCAGCCATCGGATGTGCAGCTCGGTCTTCACAAGGATCCTGAACAACTGAAGTCGGGACTATCCCAAAAGCTGTTCCCTGGACCTGGGATATGTTGCCCTAGCTGGACAGCCTTGTCTGGCCCCAGTGGGAGGGGATGTGCCTAGCCTCGCAGAGACTTGAAGTGCCAGGGTGGGGGGTACTCAGGGAACCCCCCCACCTGCTCAGAGGAGAAGGAGAGGTGAGATGGAGGAGGGATTGTAGGAGGGGGTGACCGGGAGAGGGCAATGAGCAGAATGTAAATAAGTAAAATTACATACATACACACACACACACACACACACACACACACACATATATATATATATATATATATATATATATATATATGCTGGAGGTTAACCTCTGCCTTCCACATGCATGTACACATGGACATAGACATTCAAATACATGCCCGAAAACCCCTGTCTGCTGAAACTAGAGGGGCTATGTCCAATGCTGGTTTGACTTCTGCATACTGCATACATCATTGCAATTATTCAGAATGAAATCTGGCAAGACATTTGAAGTATCTAAAAAAGAAATGGTCATTCTTATTATTCCATGTATGGAAGTTTATTTTTATTTTTTAAAAAATCCAAAATTTAGGCAGAAGTGTTGAGTGATACAATAGTAAAATAAATGATCTAAAAGTGTCTAATTCTAGAGAAAGCGATATAAATTTGGCATGCCTCTGTGGTAAAATTTTATTCATTGTTAACATTTTTTGAGTGAAATTGGAAAAACACAGAAAGTAGGGTTTTAAAGAACTGAAGCATCTATATTAGCATAATAACAATTATATATAACAAAGATATGCACAAAATGTTCATAAAAGTTAAAAGCAAATTTAATTAATCATACATATTTTCTAAAATTCCTCAGTTGTCTGAATGACTGCATATAATATTTATAATCTGGAAGGAGCACTTCTTATCTGTGGGGTGTAAAAAATGGTCTTTGGTTGCACAATAAAATCACATCACATGTGCATAACCTTTGCCATCTCTGTCAGTTCGAATCCCAGGTCCAGATGACGAAGGACCATGAGAAGTACATGTGTATGCAGCCAGGCTTGGAGGAGGGTCAAGCTGGAGTGCTGGTCCCCAAAGCAAATACGCAATTCAAAATCCATGGGTGCCTCCAGCAAAGAGGGCTGAACCCAGAACTGTGAGCATAAAACAAGTCAAATTGCTGAAACTCGACCAGAAATAACTAAAGGTAGAAATAGTAGGCATTAAGAGTTATTGTATTTCATATTTTCACGAAGCTAGAAGAAAGGTCAAACACATTAAAGAGAAACGTGGAAAATATAAAAATCAAACTTTTAGAAATTCAAATGACAGTGTCTGCAAAGAAAATGACTGGGGTGGTATGAAGAGTATATTAGACATCACAGGGATCCAGAGAGTCAGGCAAACATGACAACATATAAATAGAAATGATGAAACTCAGAAAATCAATCCTGCCAAAAAGGATGAGGAAGAGGAAAACAGAGGAGAGGCCAAGGGAAGGAAAACTTCCAATGAGCTACAGAGTTGGCTAATATGCACGTAGTTGTAGCCAACAAAAGAGAAAGAGTGAAGAAAAGGAAAATGTCTAAAGATAATAATCATATCTTTGTAAATTTGATGAATTTTATTACATCCAGATCCAAGTAGTTCGAAAACATCTCAACAAATGTAAGCACCAGAACTGAGCATAGGGGTTCACACTGCAACCCCAGTAGTTAGAAGGCTGCAACAGAACAGGGGCAGTGAGTTTGAGGCCAACCTGAGCTACATAGCATGTGAAACCCCATATCAAAAGGAGGAGGAGGAGGAAGAGGAGGAGGGAGGAGGAGGAGAAGGAAGGAAGGAAGGAAGGAAGGAAGGAAGGAAAGAAAGAAAGAAAGAAAGAAAGAAAGAAAGAAACAAAGGAAAACATAAAGCATAAAACTATAGCAAAGTATGTCACAGTGTTTTTAATTACTTAAAACCAAAAAAGTAGGAAAAATGTAAATGTAAATAGAGAAAGATGAATGAAGGTAAGGAAGATTTCTTATTGAAAATAAACACTAGCCAGGAGAGTGATATCTTCAATATATCTGTTTCTAACAACCTAGAATTCTCTACAAAATAAAAATAACTTTTAAAAGATAAATAAAAATACTTACAAAAACATGAAAGTGTGGAAGGATTTATCATCAGTTGTTGTTCAGGCAGACAGAAGCGTGGAACCCCACAAAGGGCAAAATAAGAGATAGAGTGCATTTTTTCTTACATTTTTTTATTTTATAAACTTTGTTATTATGTCTTTTGTTTTTAAACCTGTCTAAAACATAATCTTCAATGTAAAATATACAATTATAAATATAAAAAAACAGCTATATATCCAAAAGGTAAATATAAAATGTAAAACAAATATATTTGACCACTCAATGCAAATAATCATGATATATTATTATCAGGTTCATATTATATAAAAATTAATCATGAATAACCCTAAGTCCAAAAGGGGAAAATGAAAACACACTATTAAAAAAGCTGTACTAGAAGAAAGGCCGATCATCCAGTATGCTGTCTGAACCGTTCAGTGTAAGCCGAACATTAATTGTGAAAGGAAACCTCAGTAAAGAGCCATAGCTAAGAAGACACACAAGAAGTCTAAATGGAGTTATAAAAGCATCCCATTCACAAGAAAGAACAAAAAATAGAAATAGAAAAAGAGAAAATAATTAAAAATTATAAACAAGTTCAATTATAGCAACAAAACTCATTAAACACAAATGATTTAAATACTTCATCTAAAAGGCAGCAACTATCAAGTTAGATATAAAAAAAGAGTTAAACATAAAGACACATGAAAGAGGAAAGAGTGTGGGGATATACTATACTAACAAGGATTTTAAAAGGTTATATAAATATCAGACATGTTTAAATAATATTTCAATTGATGAAATAAAATTATGTGTATTTGATGGGTGCCACATAATACTTGAATGTATGCATATATTGTATAATGCATAAATCACAATCTTTTGCTTTTAAAAATAAAAATATATTAAGTATAATAATGATATATTATAGTAGATATATAATGCTCAAATATTGAAACAAAAACTGATGAAATTACAAGGAAAGCTAGATCATTACAATTTAGAGCACGTAGGCAGAAGACTGGTAGGAAACAAGTAGTTGAACAGAGTGCCATCCATCTTAACACGGTCCTCAAGGACACAGATGACCAAAAGCACACTCAAGAAGTGGGTCTTTTAAATACTCCCATATCTACTTTTTAAAAATTGAACTTGTAGAAAAGAACCTCTAGACTCAAGTGGATTCTCTGATTAATTCTACCAAGTATTTGTGGAAACAGTAACTCCAACTATTCAAGAAATTTGAAAGATCAGAAAATAATTTTAAGCTTATTATATGAGATCATCATTAATTCAATGGTTAGTGATCAGTATCAATCATAATCATAAAATTCACAACAAAATTTTTCTAGCATCACAAATTTTTATCAAGTTAAATTCAATAGCATATACAAGATGTGATGAATTATAATGGAGTAAGTTTAATTGCAGAAATGTCAGAGTGGTTTAGCATTTAAGAAAAATGAGAAATTAATGTAATTGTCTATATTAATAGATTGAAAAAAGGAAAGGTAGGAGGCCAATACAAAAGGAGAGGGAGGGAGGAGGAAAATAACATTAAGGATGTTTGAAAAAGACTTAAAGAATCATGTTATATTTGCCTAGAATTACATATATTATATATTAGTGTATGTCTATACATTGGGAGCAACGCCATTGGGGCGCTGAGAACTAAACCTAGGTTCTTAGGGGATTGTCCTGTATGGACACCAGCACACACACACAGTACATACAAATCCACACAAGCACACATACAAATACATACATACATAGATACATGCAGGCATACATAAATACATAAATAACCTTCCTTTAAAAGGAATTGCTGATGTGTAGAACAACATGGATACCTTTCAAAATAGTGATGAAAAGAAGCCAAACCACACCAGACAAGAATATATAGCACAGCTCCGCTTATATAAAATATTAGAAATCAAAGCTAATTTGAAAATGATAGGTAAGCGTGGCTAGGAAAAGGATGGAGTCCAGGGGTGGGGAGGGGAAGAAGGACTGAGAGGAAACAACGAGGTAGAAATGTCCATCATCCTAATTGTTCTAGTCATAGGAGTTCACTTATTTTAAAGTTTACCATAGTATATCTATAAATATGGAACACTTTTGTGTGTCTATCATACTTTCATCAATATTTTATTAAAAATTACCACAAAAGAAACCGCCTAGGTGATGATCTGTAGTCTGGGGGAAGAAGAGTGGGCAACAAGTTTGAAAAGGAGATGAAGAAGTATCTGTAAGGAAGGACCCCTGAAGACACATTCCTCCTCTCTAAAGATTTTACGTGAGCAACAGGACATCAGTGGATGAGTGCCAACATCAGGACCAGTAAAATGTTGTACTTGTTATTGGTACTGTTCTTTAGGCCCAGTTGATTTTCTGTAAAGTCATGTACACTTGCCTGGTCATTGAACTGCATAGAAAACCAAGGAGGAAGACACCGACCAAAAGAAAGGATTTGTAACTGCACCCAGGAGAAAACCTGATTGTATGTTTGCCTAGTTGGGTTCCAAAAGATCAAGCGCTGACTGGCTTGTCCCATTACCAGTTCAAAAGGATAAAATGTGACACCCATATAAATATGGAAGAAAGAAAAGAAGAGACAAGAGCACAAGACAGAAGATGATTGGTAAGCTGATTTTATTTTATAACAGGAGGAATCGAAATCATGTGCTGTTTAAAAGATAAACACGAGAACAGAACAGAAAATTTAAACTTTCAACTACGTCTGAATTCTATAAAGCTGCAATCAGATCTGCCATTGGCAAGCCACAAGTACTTTGTGTGACACAGGGACAGAGGCAAAACAATCCTTCAAAATTGGAATACTAGGCTTGGCTGCTGATGTAATAGGGAACAATGATTAAACTATCAATCAAACAGATTTTTTAAATATGTTGCATGTCATAGCCAGAGATTTCAAACCCAGGACAAAATCTGGTGTTCGTTACAACAGAGATGAATTGGGTGGTCTCCTAGTATACAGATGATCACAAAATCAGCATAATGTGGAAATCACTTCAAGGAGTATTTTCTTCATCTCTCCTCATGAAGATTCCAAATTAATAAAAGCAATGTTATAGATTTATGAGTCATGGCCCTGCAGAGTGTTTTATGCTACCCTCCAACTTATTTACCATGTTTCAAAGCAAAAATCATCTAATATGAACGCCATTCTATAACTATATCTAAATATCTTTTCTTTTTAAACAATTGAATTCCTGGTTATTTTTTCCAGATGCACAGCTCTTTAGGAAATAAAAAAGCAAATCTCGCTGAGCCATCTGGATGGCCAGCAGAAACGGGGCTGTCTCGGTACCAGTTTTCTCTAGAACCCATTTTACGCTCACTCACATCAATTGAATGTTCTTCCCTATAAGGGAACATTTAATTGAAATATTACAGGGTCCCATGCGATCACTTCCTCCTCAAGTCTGTTTCCAGGAAAAAATGCTTTCTGCGCAGTTGAATGTCATAAACTGCTTATCCAAAAATAAAAACACAGCGTGGATTGTTTTATGCTACGACTGCCAGAAACCAAGTCCAAATGTCTTGCTTGAATGTCATGATCTGCTGGCCTCGGTACCCAAAGAAGGGAGCTCACTCCTGAAAACTGACCTCTGTTTCTTAGCAGGTATTCTATTTCAAGGTCCAAGCTACTTGATGGCCTTTTAGGAGCAGATTAAAATGTGTAACTAAAATAAATGTAATTGGAGCAAGAATACTTTCCCATGCCTGTAACGATAGCAGCTTCTGTTCATCCTACGAGTCTGTGTGCCTATTACCGTGTGCCAGTCACTGTGTGAAGTACTCAGGTAGGTGAGCAAAACTTGTTTCCAACTACAGGATAATCATAAAATAATGGAGGTGACAAAGGAGGGAAACATAACTTCTCTGGCTGGTTCACAATGCCTTTAGAGGGTCAAATGGCACATTTCGCCAAAGGCCTGTACAGTCTTAGGTAATTGGCAAGAATGACAAATCCGTTCTACTTTGTCCTCCAGTCACTGTATCCCACTTTAATACTCCTAAGAAGCACACATCATCGGCTCTCTGCCCTTATACATAGTCCGAAGGTCCCAATTTGTAACGCTCTGCTGCAATCCTCATAGCAGATCACATGTCCAGCGCTTCCGAAATGCAGCCACCAGGTGCATTCCTTTCTGTTTCACTTCCTGTCTCAGGATGTTCTTCAACCCCAAAAGCAAGCACCCATTTCCTCCTTTATCATTTCCTCGTCCATATGAATCTCAAGTAATTTCAAGGCCCAAACAAACACCACTTTTTTCTTGATGTGCTTTCTGTTCAGACATCTGAAGTTCTAATGACTTAGGCACATTCTATCTCCAGTTACCTGCTGGTTTTCACCAAGGCAATTCTGTCTTCTTTAGGAACATTCACCCCAATGATGTTCAGAATTATAGCCAATCCTAATTTATTTGGAGGTCAACATGAGATGATCATTTTTCCATGGCATGTGAACTAAACAATAAATATATATTAATAGCTACTATGTGTCTAATAGCAACATGCCAAGTTCTGTTTTATTTAAGATTAAAACAATAGTAGATTCTGGAATTATCTACCAAGAAATATCATGTTTTACTTAAATCTACCATATTACTATGGTAATGTGTTGTGGTTTTGAGTACCTTGTGCCAAGAACTGTATAACAGCTATTTCACTTGGTCGTTGTAGAACCATATGTAGTAAACATTATCAGCATCATTTGAGAGGTCAAAGCATTTCTCCACAGACCGTTGTATAGGGTTGAGGTAAAATTCTCAGGTAGGTGTGTTCTTCACCATTTGTGTGCTTCCTCTGCATTAAACAAAAAGCCATTCTTAAGTTCACCAATAAAAAGTATACGAGATTTGTTCAACCAGTTTATACTAAATATTCAGCTCATAATTAGCTCCATTTTATGTAGTCTCAATAAGGCTGGTAGTGATTTGCCACAGGATTTTTAGCTCTGAAGATACAAAACACGCAGATATTTACTGTTTGTAAAAGTACGTGGTCAGTCTCCTGGCCGCTAGACGACGAGGGACGCAGGCTTTGCGTTACCCACTTCCTGACCACATGGCTGACTCCAATGTTGTTCTTTTCCTTCAATGCTATTTTTGTATTTATTGCTGTTTTTCTCACTTGTCTAAATATGACGAGGCCAGACATTCTCAATATCATCCCGAAGAACTCACTCTTTTGTCTTTTTTTCCAAGGATAAAATGACATCTATTTAATTGAGCATGTTAGAGATAGAATTCCTCCCCTATTTCCTGCTCCTTTACAAGTGGTGTAATAATTACCACTGGAGCAGGGAAATTTATTATCCAATGCATTTCTGCTACACTCACACACATTTTGTTAATGCAAGTGGTAATTATTTACTTATTTGTCATCAATAGTGCCTCCACTTGGAGGGACCTTAATTACTTCCTAATTATCCAGACCCTTATTTCTTTATAAAGACTGACTTGAAAACAGCAGTTCAATAGCTCAGACATTTTACAACTACCATTGATTTTTTTTTCCTCCCTCCTCATTTATTGATGGGCCATTCTCCCTCTTGCATTTCTTGTTCCATGATAAAGTTGTAAATGAGCTTGTGTGTCTTTCTAATTCCTTTACTTAGCCTTAGCTGGTGGGCCTCTCATCTGCTTTGCTCTCCCAGCTACAATAGTTCTACTGAGACTCTCATTTGAATCCTTCCTTGTGATACATTTCCTTTCACTGTTCCTTTCACCTTTAAACTTTACAGTTTCCTGTCTCATAAATTCTGGGCCCATTTCCACAAAATTATGCTGCAGAGAGACCATTCTAGCAGAGAAACTTCTTCACCTCATGCTAATATATACATGATCCTCCGTGACGTTGTCCCTTTTTCTCTTTGTGGCTTTAATATACCTCAAAGCTGCAGAGCCCAATCGCACATATTTCAACAGAGGAAAAAAAAAATCCAACAGCTCCGTCAATGAATAGCACATGTATTTACCTCCAGAAGCCTGGGGAAAACAGAAACAATCAGAATAGCTCTATAAATAGGAGCTTCATCAGTTTAATCTCTTCAAAATTTCCACAAACATGGCCATACTGCCCAAGGTAAGATTTTCTCCAGTGATTTGCTCCATCCATGGCACAAGACCCTATTTATTCTCCAACATGTGCTCTAAACATGAAGTAATCTCTGCCTGCTGAAATGGAAAGGAACCTTCTACTTAAATAGAGGGGAATATTTTATTTCTGACATCCATACCTTGGGTGTTAACTTTTTTTTTCTGCATTCCTTTCCACAAGTCATCTTTACCCTTCCTATAAATATCCTAAAATAATAAAAACAGGAACAAAGAGACTCTGATTTCAAACTTACCCCATGCCATGTGATGTGGCAACGCACTATTTTACTCTCCAATCGCTCCTATCAGAAATTACCAGAAACTTGGTGGTTTTAAACCACATAAATTTACTGACTGTTCAGGGGTCAGGGGTCTAAAGTGAACCTCAATGGGTTAAAAGTCAAAGTGTCGGCAGGACTGTGCTCACTCTGTATGCTAGGACAGAAAAGGCTCCCTTGAGCAGGCCCTACACCTCTTCTGGGCAGCACAGGAGAGCTGCTCCCGGTGGAGGGGGCAAGCGGGAGAGTACCAGAGAGCTGGGCCTGCTACTCATCTGGCATGTGGTGATGTGGATGCGGGAGTAATGCCTGCTCTCTCCTTTACAGTAGCCTAGACGGCTGACCCTGGGGTCATGAGAGCAGGAAAGCTAGCCCTACCTCTTTATTGGCTGTAGCACTCAAGGCAAGAGGACCCAACAACTTGCCTGGGCAATACAACGGAGCTGGTCCTGATGGCAAAGGCACTGCTGAGCCCATCCTGGGGACGTGCAGAGCAGAAAAGCCTCACAGGCTACAGCACTTGCCAGAGTGGGCTCTGAACCTTGACTGAAGCTGGTTCTAGAGGTGTAGATGCCAGTGAACCTGCCTGAGGGCAGAAGAGCAGGAGCGCTGACCCTGCCTCATGCCAACTGTGAGCATTGGGTAGCCTGGCTGAAGCAGTGCTGGACAGAGGGAATTACTGTGGGACACACTGTGACATACTCCAGCTTCCATGATGATATGATTTCTATGCTTTGTTGTTGTTGGTGGTGGTGGTGGTGGTGATGGTGGTGGTGGTGGTAGTGTTTGTGTGTGTGTGTGTGTGTGTGTGTGTTCTGAGTTCTTGCAGGTCAAAAGACAGTGCTGTGTGTGCACCTCCACCTCTCTCCACATCCATCTCTCTTCATCTGTTCGTTCAAGAAAGGATTTCTCCCTGAACTTGAGGCGCTTATTTTTGTGGATAGGTTTCCGACTGCCAGAATAGTAAGATAATGGTTACGGCAGCTTATTACAGCAGCAACAGACAACAAACACAAGGCTAGATCCAAGCATAGATGCCTTTTGTCTGTTTGCTGCTGTTGTTTTGAATTTTGTGTTTGTTTGTTGTTTGTTTATTGAGGTATGGTTTCATGTGGCTAAGGATCAATCATCTTGGACCCCTGATCTTTGCCTCTGCCTCCCAGGTGCTGGGACTACAGGGAATCTTGCAAGGGCAAAGGGCAGATATGAGGGAAGGGGAGATGAGGGGGGTGGGGCACATGATGTGAAACTCAAAAAGAATTAGTAAAAAAGAAGAAAGAAAAGGAAAGAAAGGGTGGCACCCACTGCCTCGCCCTTTCCAGCTTGCAGAGCCTACCCTCAGTTGGCTGTCCAAGTTCAGGATGAGAAACAGACCGAAGAGCATCTCAAGCTGTACCACTATCGATACTGCCTCTCCAGCTTCTGTCTGTCACCTAAAGGGGTATGAGAGGCAGGAGCCCTTGTGATGAGCGCAGGCTAATTGCTCTATCTCAAAGTCCACTAACTGACTGAATGAATCCTCTTTGCCATGTACATACGTTCATGTTCCAAGTGATAAGATACGAATATCTTTGAGGAGTCATTATTCGCCCTATCACAGTATTATGATAGATTTGGATTTGTTATTGAAACAATGAAATTGCATTTCAAATAAACAATATCCCCTTAAAAATAAAAGAAGTTGGGGAAGGTCATACATGTTTCTTTTCTTTTTTTTTTTTTTGTTTTTTTTGTTTTTTTTTTTTGAGACAGGGTTTCTCTGTGTAGTCCTGGCTGTCCTGGAACTCACTCTGTAGACCAGGCTGGCCTCGAACTCAGAAATCTGCCTGCCTCTGCCTCCCAAGTGGAGGGATTAAAGGTGTGCGCCACCATGCCTGGCTGATCATACATGTTTCTAATTGTGCTAAAAATGTTAGAGGAGTTTGGAGGTTTTTTGTTTGTTTGGTTGGTTGGTTTGGTTTGGTTTGGTTTGGTTTGATTTGGTTTGGTTTGGTTTGGTTTGGTTTTTAGTGTCTCCAAACTCAACAGAACATTCTTAGAATAGTAACAGTTTTATCAGATTTTTATATATTTAAATATGCACAAACAAGCAAGAGAAGTGGTCCATACCTGAAATTCCTACATTCTAGAAGCTGGGGTAGATCCAGAGTTTAAGGTTTGTCTGGGCTATATAAGAAGATCTTATCTTGAAAAATCAAAAACAAAGAGTACATTAATTTGCTTTAGAAAAGAAAGCAAATGTTTTCTCTTCCATAAATAATCAAATAGAAAATACCACTTGAATCCAAAATAAGGTGAGACCAATAAAATAGTGAGATTATTTTTTCCAGCATAAACATTTTTGTAAGTAACAGTATTATAATAATACTTAGTCTGATTCCCCTTCTCAGTGAGACTCATGTGTACCCCCTCCCCACACCTTGTTACTTAGTTCTTTGGGTCTGTGGAGTATAACATGGTTATCCTTTACTTTATACCTAATATCCACTTATAAGTGGATACATCCCATGTGTGTCTTTCTGCTCCTTAGTTACCTAACTCAGGATGATATTTTCTAGTTCTATCCATTTGCCTGCAAATTTCATGATGTCATTGTTTGTAATAACTGAATAATACTTCATTGTGCAAATGTGCCACATTTTTTTATTCTTCTTTCTATTAAGGGGCATCTACATTGATTTCAGTTTCTGGCTTATACAAATAAAGCTCCTAGGAACATAGTTGAGTAAATGTCTTTGTGGTATGGTAGAAATGTCCTTTGGGTATATGCTCAGGAGTGGTATAGCTGGGCCCTGAGGTAGATCAATATTCACAATTTTTTTGAGAAATCACCATGGTGATTTATACACTGTATACATTGCACTCCCAGCAGCCGAGGAGGCGTGTCCCCTGCTCCACAGCTTTGCTAGCAATGAGCTGTCATTTCCGTTTTTGACACTTACCATTCTGACAGACTTAAGATGGAATCTCAGGTAGTTTTGACTTGCACTTCCCTGGTGATTAAGGATGTTGAACATTTCTTTAGGTGCTTCTTAGCCATTAGAGATTCCTCTGTTGAGGACCCTGTTTAGGTTTCATCCCATTTTTAATTGGATTATTTTGTGTGTTGATGTCTAGGTTTGTTTGTTTGTTTGTTTGTTTGTTTTGAGTTCTTTATGTATCTTGGAAATCAACCCTTTGTCAGATATGGGGTTGGTGAAGTTTTTTTTTCCCATTCTGCAAGCTGCTGATTTGTCCTTTTGATGGTATCCTTTGCTTTACAGAAGCTTTTTCAGTTTCATGAGGTCCCATTTATTAATTGTTGATCTTAGTGCCTGAACAATTGCTGTTCTTCTCAGGAAGTTGTCTCCTATATTAATGAGTTCAAGATTATCCTCACTTTTTCTTTTATAAGGCTCAATGTATCTGGCTTAATGTCAAGATCTTTGATCCACTTGGACTTTAATCTTACAGGAGATAGATATGGATCTATTTGCATTCTTCTTACCTACATCCACTCAGACCAGCAACATTTGGTAAAGATGCTTTCTTTTTTCCATTGTATATTTCTGACTCTTTATCAAAAATCAGGTGTCTATAGGTGTGTGAATTTATTTCTGGATGTTCAATGCCATTTCATTGATCAACCTCTCTGTTTTTATACCAATACCATATTGTTTTTATTACTATTTCTCTGTAGTAAGAGCAGCTATTTTATTTTATTATTTTCTGTGTATGAGTGCTTTGCCTGCATGTATGTCTGTGTACCACATGCATGCCTGCTGCCTGGAAAGGTGGGAAGCTTTCATGTGTGTGCTAGGAATCTAACCCAGGTCCTTTGCAAGAGCAACACGTTTTTAACCACTGAGCCAACTCTCCAGCTCCTGTAGTGCAGTTTCAAATCATGCATGGTGATACCTCCACAAGTTCTTTTATTGTACAGGATTGTTTCAGATATCATCAATTTTTTATTTTTTCCATATGATGTTGAATATTGTTCTTTCAAAGTCTGTAAAAAATCGTGTTGGATTTTTGGTGGCAATTACGTTAAATATATAAACTGCTTTTGGAATGATGGCAATTTTACTTGTTAATCTTACTGATCCATGAGCATGGGAGATATGTCTGTCTTTTGATATCTATCTTAAATGTCTTCCTTCAGAGTCTTAAAGTTCTTGTTATACAGGTCTTTCACTTGCTTTGTCAGAGTTAACCAAAGAGAGTTTATGTGATTTGTGACTATTGTAAGGGGTGTTGTTTCACTGATTTCTTTTTCAGCCTGTTTATTTTTTGTATATAGGAGGGTTAGTTACTGGTTTGTTTAAGTTTATTTTGTATCTAGACACTTTGCTGAAGGGGTTTATCAGCTTCAGGAGTTTCCTGGTAGAACTTTTGGGGTTGTTTATGTATACTATCATGTTATCTGTAAAAAGTGACACTTTTAATTCTTCCATTCCAATTTGTATCCCCTTGATCTCCTTAAGTTGTCTTATTGCTTTAGCTAGAACTTCAAGTACTATCGTGAATAGATACGAGGCAGTGGCCTTGTCTTATTCCTGATTTAATGGGATTGTTTTAAGTTTCCATTTAGCTTGATGTTGGCCATTGACTTGCTCTATTGCCTTTATTATGTTTAGGTATGTGGCTTGAACCACTGATCACTCCAAGATTTTTATCATAAAGGGGTATTGGATTACGTCAAAAGCTTCTTCAGCATCTAATGAGATGAACATGTGGGGTTTTCTTCTTTTAGTTTGTTCATACTGATATATTTTTATATGTTGAAATATCCCTGCATCTCTAGGATGAAGTCTCCTTGATCATTCTTAGATTTTGTTTGTGACTGTTTTATTGAGTATTTTTGCATCAATGTTCATGAGGGAAATTGGTCTGAAATTCTCTTTCTTCATTGTTGAATTTTTGTGTGGTTTAGGTATCAGAGTGACTGTGGCCTCATTAAATGAATTTGGTTCCATTTCTATTTAGTAGAATAATTTGAGGAGTATTGGTATTAGCTCTTCTTTGAATGCTGGTAGAGTTCTAGCCTAAAACAAGGGGGGGTGGAAGGAGAGAGTACTAGAAAAAAACTGGAATTGGGGGTCATCTCAGGGGTGACAATTGAAACTCCCAGGAATCAATAAGAGTGACCCTAGCTAAGACTTGTAGCAGTGGGGGATGTGAAACCTGAACCAGACATCTTCTGCAACCAGGAAAGACTTCCAGTGGATAGACTGGGACACCAACCTGCCCACAAAACCTTCAAACTATAATTTCTCCTACCTACGAGATGTGCTGGGGTGATGGTGGCACAGATATTGTGAGAGCGGCCAACCAATGACTGGTCCCCCTTGAGACCTATATGAGAACAAGTCAATCCCTGACACTGTCCTGAGTGCCAGGAGCCAGAGGCTGGACAGCCCTGAAACCCACAATACAACCAAACATAAATGGAAAAAATTCAATGAAATGATTCCTAATTCTGCTACACTAGAGTGGTGCCTAGTCCAGTTGTCATCAGAGAGAGAGGCTTCAGTCAGCAACTGATGGAAACAGAGGCAGAGACTCTCAGCCAACCATTAGGGGAGCTTAGGGAATCCCTTGGAAGAGGGGGTGGAAGGATTGTAAGAGCCAAAGGGTCAAGGGTACCACAAGAAAACCTACAGAATCAACTAACCTGGACCTGTAGGGACTCACAAACTAAACCACCAACCAGGGAACCTGAATGAGACTGATCAAGGCCCTACACATGTGTTACAGTTGTGTAGCCTGGTCTTCTTCCCATTGCGACAGTGGGAATAGGAGTTATCTCTACTTCTATTGCCTGATTTGGGAACTCTTTCCCCTACTGGGTTGCCTTGTCTCGCCTTAATAGGAAAGGAGTTGCCTAGTCTTACTGCAACTTGATATGCCATGGCTGGTTGACATCCATTGAGGCCAGTCCTTTTCTGAAGAGAAATAGAGAAGGAGTGGAAGGGGGACGGGGTTAGGGGACTGGGAGAAGAAGAGGGTGGAGAAACTTCAGTCCTTCAGCTGGGTGTAAATTAAGTTAAATTAAATAACATTAAAAGACAAATAATAAAATAAAATAGCTAGTGAGCACTTACTAGCAATCTCTTCTCTTCTGGATGCTTTACATGAATTAACTTAGGCTTATGAGATAGGTACTATTGGTAACTGTGTATATGTGTGTGGAGGGGTGTGCGTGTGTGTGTGTGCGCGTGTGTGTGTGCGTGTGTGTGTGTGTGTGTGTGTGTGTGTGTGTATGTGTGTGTTTGGTATGTGCATACATGTGTATGCAAGTGTGAATGCCTATATGTGCATGGATGGGAACAGAGAGGGACATTAGGGTCCTCCTCTATCACTTGGGCTTATTTCTTTGAGTCAGGGTCCCTCTTTAAACCTAAAGCTTACATTGTTTTGTCCAGGCTGACAGTCAGCAAACCGCAGTACCCTTCTCTCCACCCCCAAGAGCACAGAGGCTCAGAGTTCACAAGACCATGACAAGCTTGTTATATGTATGCTAAGTTCTGATATCAGATCCTTATACTAAGACAGCAAACATTCTTAACCACTGAGCCATCTCTCAGCCACAGAAAGTACTCTTGTGAACACCATTTTACATGCAATTATGACAACCAGACAGTTTAAATAACTTCCTTAAAGTAACTGACTAAGCAATGGAAAAGCAGAGATTCTAACCCCAGTAATTTGTTCCTAATCCTATAATCAAAGCCTTACCTATGCAACCCACAATTTCTTTATAGCTAACCCGTCTCCCATGTGTTTTGCGCATTTCAGTAGCAGAATAGCATACTTAGAAGCAAGAAGATTAGACATTGTATTTTTAAAAAAAGCTAGAAGTCAAATGGTGTATTTATTTGGTTTATGCTTTGTGATGTTTACCTTTAAAAACAGCACAATGACCACAGAATTATACATGAGACAAAGATAAAGATAAAACATTAAGCAGTGTCATCAAAATAGTCATCTAAAGTATACTTCAGGTTTTCTTCCCAATATTTCTGGGTGCAGACATTAGAGAAGTGTAGAATCACTCTGTGACATACAGCCACGGAACAACCTTTTTTAGCTGTTGGAGTTGGGGTGAGAACCTGCAGTTCAGTAAGCCAGAAAAGGCACAGATGACTAGGGTATGGTAGTTAAGTGTTGTAGACAGAACCAGGGGTGAGCTAAGAGTGGCTTAGTCTGAGAGTACAGGCTCTGTGGGCACATTATCCTAAAAGAAGCAGTCTTTAAGGTCAAGTTTATTTGTAAAATAATTTAGCTGGTCATCCTGTCCCTTAAAACCAAAATTAGAGAGGCTCAAAGCCTTATTCCTGACTTTTAGGAAGTCTGTCTCTTCTCTGGGTTTCTCCAGATCCCCACACATTCTATTATGAACATCTGTGTCTCTCAGCCTTCACCTCTTCTCATGAGTTCAGTTTAGAGATCATCTGGCCTTCTGAGGTCTACGTTATGTCTAGATTTGACCTAACCTTCCAATGCACAAACAAAACACTCACTTGGGAATGCATTGTGTCTGTGTCTGTGTGTCTCAGAATATTGACAAGGAATACACTAGAGCACCACATGCCTCCCACATCTAATAGAGCACACACCCACTCCTGACAGTTCTTCCCCACCTTCCATGGTTCTGGGCCTTCTCCAGCTACATGCCCAGACACTGAATCATACATCGTGGCCACTTGCCTGTCTCTTACTTACTTCAAGACTGAAACACAGCAGAATAGGGCTTTGTACCTGGACTTCACCTATGTCTTGGCCAGGTTACCATTCAGGGAAGTTATATCTTTTAATAAAACCATCAGTTTGTCTAGTCCACTAATATACCCAGAACATGATCTACTCAAGGTAACAGATGATTCTTTTTAGCCTATTCTTACACTTTGTCTCCTTTTCTTTGGCAATTTGATTTTAAGTTGGGATGGAGGGAAGCAAACAAAGTAGACATATGTAATAGTTAGTCTTCAGAGGGCTGGATCTTCATTGCTTCAACACCCATTCACCACTACCGACTATCCTTTAATTAACTAATTTTAAAAGTTAGTTATCAATTATCACCTAAGAATGATAGATGTGTACCTCGAGTTGCTACAAGTAGACTGGTCAGAGTTCTGAAAACGTGTTGGTCGGGATTGTTACAGATTCTGAAAATTGAACTTTTTCTAAAAGTATCATATGTTCTTTTGCCTTACTCTAGAGGGATACAAAATAATGATAACTGTAGAATTTCTAATTTCTTTGAGGGGGATTAAAGAAGCATACACATCTCCAAACTAGACCATATAAAAATTAGTATTTGATTGCAAATGTCACAAGAAGAAATAGTGCACCGTCTTCCCCAGCCGAAGCTAAAGCTGCCTGGTGATATACCTGAGCAAGCACAGACAGGTTTATTATCTGAAGACTCAAGCAGCCCATTTCTTAAGACTGTTAGTAAGTGTTTCGATGTTGAATAGCCTTCAAGGAAGAAAATTAATCAAAGAAAATAAAATTGTATTTCTTCCTCAAGACTGTAATAAGATACAATGTGGGAAAGGAATGGAATAAGCACGTAATGCAGGATTTATTTTATAATCTCCCACCTCCCCAAATCCCACTGCCTCTAAAGCAAATCCTAAAACCCTCTGTAGCGAATGGAAATTGGATAGAGGCTGACTTTTACCCTACCTGTTCTCATTGGTTATATAATGATACCTACGTTCAATTCAGCTGCCTCCTGGCAGAGCTGGGCTTGGGGATTTACATTGGTGAATTTGTAATCCCTGCACTTTGCAGCTGATCATTGCAAGAAATGCAAAAATAATTTTTATCATATTGCTCTTTTGAAAAGAACATGAAGAAATAAACTAAACCCCAAGCAGGAAAAAAGGCAATTTTGTGCTTTATTTTAAGGTTTCTTACAAATAATATTCAAACTCTGTAACTTCAAGTTATCAATATTTTAGTCTCACATATAAGCAGAAACCTTGGAAGTGATGTCTTTGTAGGTATATTTTTTTAACCAAGTGTAATAAAATAAACTGAAATGCTTTCATAGAAATTAGACCTTTATTTTAGATTAATTCATAGATTCTGGCTTATTAACTTAAAATTGCAAAAACGTTTTTTGCTATTAGACCCTCTTGACTTATGTAATTAGTTAAAGACTTTATGCCAGTTTCATGTGCCTGGAGGTTTTGCATTCTTCTTTATGAAATCAGAGTTTAAAGACAAAGATCAGCCCTTGATAATGTTGATAAAAATCACTTAAATGGATAGAATAGTCAATGAGACTTTGTGACTTCATTACATCCCTATCTGAAAGAAAAATGTTATTAATTCTCAAAAAGTGTGCCTATCTTATAAGAGATTTAACAGTATGTAAATGTGATCAGGATTATTCAGTTCATTTCATGGCAATTCAGGCAGGAGACAAGCAGCAGGCAAGAAAGGCAGTATAATGAACCAAGTAGACATTTAGTCACATAGACAGAAGGGTTAGGAACAGAATAAGCCAGAGGCAGAGGTAGCAAGAGAAGAAAAATTAATTTAGCACATCTAATTTACAATAATATCCTTTCTTTTGGTGGTTCTGGAGACTGAACCTAGACTAAGAAAGCTCTCTAACAGGAAGATGAATATAATTACAAGGTCTTACTAAGTGGTCCAGGCTGGAATTGAGCTCACTCTGTAGCTCAGTTTGTGACCTTGGGATTCTCTAACCTCAGCCTCTTCAGTTGCTGGGGTTACAGACCTGTGCAGGAGGCACAGCTTGCCAGATGCTACTCTATGTATCCTTATGTGAATTTATTAAAGCTCCTTGACACCATGAAGTGGGAACTAACATCATCCACATTGCACAGATGGAGAAACAAAATATTTTTAAAAATCATGCTGACTTTCTTTTTTCTACTTTTTTTGAATAACCAGATAGACTGTGACGACAAGGGGGTTGGGGAGACATGGGTAGATGGATAAATAACAAAGTCTGCCTTTCTGGGTAGAAAACAGAACTGCATTTACTCTTTGAGTTATCTACTTGGCTTCTATGGTTGCTTTCTATCCAGGTATTCTGAAGAGAATAAGAGAGAACATCTTTATTTTCTAAGAAAGCATGAATTTCTAAACCTACCAAGCAGGACAGAAGTCTACAAATAGCTCCTCTTTGCAAAGGAAAAACACCCATTCCAGGAGGAAAGCAGAGAGAGAGAGAGAGAGAAAGAGAGAGAGAGAGAGAGAGAGAGACAGAGACAGAGACAGAGACAGAGACAGAGACAGAGACAGAGAGACAGAGACAGAGACAGAGACTATTATTTCTGTGGACTAAGTCATCCTAAGCCAAGACCACAGCCTGGCTAGCAGATCAGTCTGAAGCAGCTGGTACTCTTCTGCAGACACATCCTGTGTCAGTGGTCACATGCTGAGTCTGGGGACAGATGTGTATGTTAGTTTTATTGTAAACACTTCATACTCCAACAGTCCTGTCCATCTATGTTGCCTATGAACTGCAGCAAATGATCAGCATGCCACAGTATCCCTAAAAGTGCAATAGTGGCATGTGTACCTTGGCAGTAACCAACAGCTCTTTAACTGAATGTAAGACCTGCTCAACAAGAGGGAAATCACGCCTGGTACTGGAAACCTAGCTAACTGCCTGGGTCTAGTGATGTCATGGATCTTGGAGGAGAACCCACAACTTTACTAAACCAGCAAAAGTCCTAACTGCACTCTAAGTATTTGTTCTTTTGCTCACAAATATTGTTCACACCCATCATCAAAGAAACAGCTCCTCAAAACAGATAGAAACCATTACATAAAAACACAACTAATCCAAATGAAGAGAAAAAATGACTATGTAGTACCCAGGCCCAATTAAACACCTGATACAACACATCTCTGCCTTTAAAATTCAAGAAACATAATGGAAGAGAGAGGAAGATTCTAAGAGCCAGAGGAACAGGAAGTTTGCTGTGAGACCGCATCTCCTAGAAATGTCAGAAGCTACACCCATAAAGTCTCACAAACTTGGCTGCTTAAACAAGACCTGAATGAAGACGACACCAATATACATGCTAACATGGGAGGGGAAATTTTCACAGACCTTCACCTTTAGACAAAGAATTACAGATAACTAAAGAATGCTGAGAGTAGCCGATAGAGTTTTCCCAGGGAAGGTTGTATGATACCAAGTGGTCAGCCTTGAATCTTATACATACAAGTAACACTATGCAGACTATGATGACTAATCTTGATTGTCAATTTTACTGCATTTGGAATTTAGCTGGAACACTCGTGAGGGGTTTTTCTTGGTTGGATTATTTTAGGAGGAAGACTCACCCTAAATCCAAATCATTTGAAGTCAGAAGACACACCCTGCACATTAAAGGCCCTGGGATAAAGATTCTTTAGCTTTCTGCCTATTTACTCTTACTCTTGCTGAGAAGTTCATCAATCCTGTTCCTGAGTCACTCCTTCACTGGTTTTAGAACCTATTTCTTTGGGATTTCAATGTAAAATGAAAACTAGTGACTCTCTAGGTCTTCCCTGGGATGGCAGTATCAGATTGTGACTGCAGTATCAGGAACTGAACGGCTACTGGATCCTTGGCTTTCCCATCAGGAGAAGGTCATTGTTGGGCTACTCAGACCTCATAAGGTACTCTAGTAAATCGTGTCTGTCTGTCTGTCTGTCTGTCTGTCTGTCTGTCTCTCTCTCTCTCTCTCTCTCTCTCTCTCTCTCTCTCTGTGTGTGTGTGTGTGTGTGTGTGTGTGTGTGTGTGTGTGTGTGTGTGTGTGAAAATAATTAAAGAAGCAGAAGTCATGAATTTGAGAGAGAGCAACATGGGGTACATGACAACAGTTGGAGAGGGTGACGGCAGGGAAAGCCATCTAAGGCCCAGCTACCTCTCCCAGGACTCAGACCGCCCTACTGTCTCCCCCTTAACAGGTTTGCTAATATTCTCAGCCTTTGTGTAGCTTGAAAAACATTTCTTAACTCACTTCCAACATCACTTTCTCTGGAAAGCTTTCCCCAAAAACAATGTCAAGAAAGGACATAGACCCGGCAGGAAACTGTTCTCTTCTGATGATAGCATCCACTAACAAAGAGAGTCAGACTGAAATTCAGACTGAGAGTCAGACTGAGAACAAGGAGTGGTTTACTTCTTGTTCCTTCCTCAATTTAGTACAAGTTAAATAAACGGTACTGAGGCCAGAGCTCATGCGCTCTCAGTACTCATTCTCCAGTGGTTTGCTCCAGGCCGAGCATCTCTAACCTAAAAGTTCAAAATATGAAAGGTTCTAAAGTATGCAGCACTTTGAACACCACTTAGCAAAGCAGGAGAGCAGATGCTTTATGACTAACTATGGGCCCGCCCCTTCCGTTAGTAAAAGCAATATGCTTGCCTTTCCCCAACCCCACTAATCTATAATCCTCTAGAGCAAAACATGTCTTATTCACATAGATTATCTTTCTTCTCACCCCACCACTGCTCATGATAATACCTTACACATTAATATTTCCTAAATAAATATTTGATAAATGCATGCAAAGATGGTATACCCTTAAGGACTTTAACAATTTCTAGGAGAGATGCCAAGATTTCCCATAAAAGCTACAAGACCCAACAAGGCATAACGGAGATATTAAGTACTGCGGAAGTTGCTCTTTGCCTCGTGCCTGAGATAGATTGACTCAGGTATCAAATGCATACAGAGCATGTGGGCTTGTTTGTTTGTTGTTTGTTTTTTCACACTCTTTCTTTATTGTTATTAAGGTTTCCCCAATGTCTTTCAGTTGCCGAGCACTTCACTTACTTAATTCCTCTATTGGCCATGTTTTGGGCCTTGCAAACTCCCCTGAAATCTCTCAGACACTGAGCCACCAACCAGGCAGCATACACGAGCTGGTCCAAGGCCCCAGACACATACACAGCAGAGGACTGCCTGGTCTGCCCTCAGTGGGAGAAGATTCACCTAACCCTTAAGAGACTTGAGGTCCCAGACTTGAGGGGAGGTGGAGGGAAACATCATCTTGGAGACAGGGGGAAGAGGAATGGGATAGGAACTGTGGCAGGGCAGATGGGGAGAGGGCAAGGGCTGTACTGTAAAAAATATAAAAGTAATAAAAAATTTAAAAAATGCTAAACTGAGAAAAGAAATAGAACTAAAGCAAGAGATTAGTTAATTATGCATAGTTAGTTAAGCGTAGTGAGAGCACATTAGGAACACATGCTCACATTTCATGTTACTACTATCCAGTAGAGTGTAATCAGAATGGACACTCAATAAATAAGAAGGGGTAATGACTCTTCTTATCTGATTATAAAACCAATATGTAGTTTATGGTGAATAAACAAACAAATATCAAAAAGACATAGATGCATCTAAAAACATTAATCTGATCACATCAAATAAATTCGTGTTAGCATTTTAGTATATACCTGTTAGGGTTTTTGTTTTTGTTTTCTGTTTTTTGATTTTGTTTTTGTTTTTAAACTTTCCAGCATGGTGGTGCACATATTGGTTATAACAGCTGGGCTATGTTTCCTTGGCTTCACAGTGGCAGTCCTCTTTCCTAGGCTGTGAGGACAAGGACTACAGACCTTAGTAGGGCGGTGGGAAGTGGGTAACCTCGTCTTATTGCAACTTGATATGCATTGTCTGGTTGATATCCTGAGAGTCTCCCTATTTCTTTTCTTTTCTAATTTTTCCTTTTCTTTCCTTTCCTTTTCCTTTTTTCCTTTCTTTTCTTTTCTTTATTTTTCATGTGTGTGTGTGTGTGTATGTGTGTGTATGTGTGTGTGTGTTACTTTTGTTGTTGTTTTGTTTTGATTTATTTGGGTTGTTTTTGTTTTTACTTATTCACTTTACATCCCACTCATTGGTCCCCCTCCCAGTGGTTACCCCTTCCCACAGTCCTTTCCCTATCCTCCATTCCCTTCTCTACTGACAGGGTAGGGAACCCCTGGGTATTCCCCAACCCTGGCACATCAAGTCTCTGTGAGACTGGGTACTACCTCTCCCACTGAGGCCAGATGAGGCAGCCCAGCTAGAAGAACATACCCCACATACAGGCAACAACTTTTGGGATAAACCCCCAATCCAGTTGTTTGGGACTCACATGAAGACCAAGTTGTAAATCTGTTACATATATTTGGGGAGGCCTAGGTTCAGCCCATGAATGTGCTCTGGTTGGTGGTTCAGTCTCTGAGACCCCCAAGGGTTCAGGCTAGTTGATTCTGTTAGTCTTCCTGTGGCATTCCTATCCCTTCAGGAGCCCACAATCCTTTCTCCTCTTCTTCCGTAAGAGTCCCCAAGCTTCATCCACTGTTTGGATGTGGGTGTCTGCATCTGTCTATGTCAGTTGGTGCATGGGGCCTCTCAGAGGACAACCCTGCTAGACTCCTGTCCACAAGCATAACAGAGTATCATTAATAGTGTCAGGGATTGGTGCTTGCTCATGGGATGGGTCTCAAGTGGTGCCAGTCATTGGTTAGCTATTCCCTCAGGCTTTGCTCCATTCTAGCCCCTGCATTTCTTGTAGACAGCCTAAGTTTTGGTTGAAGGTTTATGGGTGAGTTGATGTCCCTATTACTCCACTGTGGGTTTTGCCTGGACACAGGAGGCAGCCTCCCCTGACTCCATATCCCCAATCGGGAGTGGAGTTGGGGGATCAGGAAGGGTGTGGGGAGGGGCAGGAGGGATGGTTGGATCGCCATGAGAATGAATGGAAATCTTCAACTGACTGGGGTGGGGTAGAGGAAGAGATGGAGACCTGGGACAGATGAGGTGCCCAAGAATCAATGGAGGTGTTCTTAGCTGTAACTCACAGCACTGGAGATATGAATTCTGCCCTTTTCTGAAGGAAACAGAGGCGGAATGGATAAGGATAGGGGACTGGATGAGGAAGAGGGATGGGGAACTGCTTGCAGTTGGTATGCAATATATGAGAGAAACATAAATTAATTTGAAAAAAGTATAGCCCCTGATAAGTCTACCATTCTTCAGTGTAAGGCTATATATATCCAAGAGCACATGGGAGCACAAACATGGCTTGATGGGTGACTTAGTTGCTGTTCTATTGTGTTCTAATGCTGTGAAGAGACACCATGGCCAAGGCAACTCTTTTTTTTTCTTTTTTTTCTTTTCTTCTTCTTCTTCTTCTTCTTCTTCTTCTTCTTCTTCTTCTTCTTCTTCTTCTTCTTCTTCTTCTTTTGGTTTTTCAAGACAGGGTTTCTCTGTATAGCCCTGGCTATCCTGGAACTAGCTCTGTAGACCAGATTGGCCTTGAACTCAGAAATCTGCCTGCCTCTGCCTCCCAAGTGCTGGAATTAAAGGATTAAAGGAGCCACCACCACCTGGCACCAAGGCAACTCTTATAAAAGAAATCATTCATTTAGGAGCTTGCTTACAGTTTTAGAGGCTAGTCCATGATCACCATGTCAGGAAGTAGACAGACATGGCTCTGGAGCAGTAGCTAAGAGTTTTATATCTTAGTCTTCAGGCAGCAGGTAGAGAGAAAGTAAGACTGGGCCTCTCAGAGGCTTTTGATACTTCAAAGAACACCCCAGTAACATGCATACTCTAACAAGGCCACACCTTCCCAAACAGTTCTGCTAAACTGGGACCAAGCACTCAAACATGAGCCTTTGGGGGCCATTCTCATTCAAATCATCACAATGGGCCCCCCTCGGGCAGCTGATGGGAGCAAATGCAGAGACTCACAACCAAACATTGGGTCCCTCCCCTGGAGCTCAGGAAACCCTTCAAAGGAGGGGGGAAGAGTTGGTTGTAAGACACTCAAAGGTTGAAGACACCAGGAGAAAACAGGCCACAGAATCAACTAAGAAGGGCTCATAGGGGGCTCACAGAGACTAGAGTGGAAATCATGAAGCTTACATGGGTCTGTGGTCCTCTGAATATATTTAGTGGTTGTTTAGCTTGGGGTATTTGTGGTCCCAATAGTAGGAGTTGGGGTGTCTGAATTTTGCCTGCTCCCTGGGACCTTTTTCCTCCTATGGGGTGGCCTTGCCCAGCCTCGATATGAGGGTGTGTGCCTCGTCTTACTGTATCTTATTATGCCATGCTTGGTTGATAGTCCTGGGAGCCCTGCTCTTTTTGGAAGGGAATGGAGGAGTGGATATGGGGGTGAGAGGCGGTGGGAGGCTGTGGGAAGAGTGGAGGGAGGGCAAACTGCTGTCATGATGTATTGTGTGAAAGAAGAATTTTTTTTTTAAGGACTTGAAGTTTGGAGGGTTAAGAAAAAGAAACATGTATCTGGGAGGGGTGAGGAAAAGAGTATGATCAATATACATGAATAGAATTCTTAAAGAACTAATTTTAAATTACAGAATTAACATACCACCTATACATATTCCCCATGTACGTTAAGTTATATAAGTTGTTTACAATAAATAAAGATACTTACAAAGCAAATGATTTATAGTTCTTACATTCGAGGGAATTTCAAAGAAAGTTGATATGTGTTCAGTGAAGACAAATTTTTTTCAACTATTTTGCATCTGAGAAGGGTTGGATCTAAGGATATGGAGATTTTGGAAAAGCAAGACCAACCACATATAGATATGTACATGGAAGAGAACTGTCATAAGACCGGCTCACAGGATTATAGAAAATGAGTCACTCCACTTCTGCTGTCTATACCTACAGAAAAAAAAAAAAAAAAAAAAAAAAAAAAAAAAAACTGGTGCAGCCACTCATTCTGAGAAAGTAGCCATGTTCAAGAGCAGCAAGGTAAATGGCTTCACTCAAAAAGAAAGAAAGAAAGAAAGAAAGAAAGAAAGAAAGAAAGAAAGAAAGAAAGAAAGAAAGAAAGAAAGAAAGAAAAGGAAGGAAGGAAGGAAGGAAGGAAGAAAGAAAGAAAGAAAGAAAGAAAGAAAGAAAGAAAGAAAGAAAGAAAGAAAGTTTATTCTCTTTCTTTCACCCAGGTCTCAGGAATTGTCTCCAAGGCTGAAGATCCTTTTTTCCCATTAATTTATTTAATTATTTACTGTATACCCCATTGCAGCCCCCTCTCTTCCAAGGTCCCTCACACAGCCCCTTCCTTTATCCACTCTCCCATTCTCCTCTAAGAAGAGGGAGGCCTCTCCGAGTACCAACCTATCCTAGCACATCACCCCCACTGCAGGCACATCCACTCCCACTGAGGCCAGACAAGGAAGTCCAGTTAGGAGAACAGGATTCACAGGCAGGCAACACTGAGAGAGCACCTCACACACATGTTCCAGTTGTTGGGGAACCCACATGAAGACTAATCTGCACATCTGCTACATATGTACAAGGGGGATGCTAGATCCAGCCCATGTATGCTTTTTGGTTGGTTGGTGTCTCAGTCTCTGAGAGCCCCCAAGGGGTTAGTTGACTTCGTTGGTCTTCCTGTGGAGTTCCTATCCTCTTCAGGTCTCCCAATCTTTCTCCCAAATCTTCCACAAGACTCACCAAGCTCTGTCTAAATTTTATCTATGGGTCTCAGCATCTGTTTCTGTCCACTGGTGGGTGGAGCCTCTCAGACAACAGTTATTCTAGGCTCCTGTCTGCAAGCATAGCAGAGTTCATTAAGAGGTCAAGGACTGGCTCTTGCCCATGAGATGGGTCTCAAGTTGGGCTGGTCATTGGGTGCTCACTCCGTTGGTCTCTGCTCCATCTTTGTCCCTGCTCTTCTTATATGCATGACAAATTTTGGGTTGAAGATTTGGGGTTGGATTGGTGTCCTAATCCTCCCACTGGAAGTCCTGCCTGCCTACAGGAGGTGACCACTTTAGGCTCCTATCCTCCACTGCTAGTATTGGTTAGAGTCACCCTTATAGACTCCCTGGAGCCTCCCCCCATCCCAGAGATGGCACATCCTAGAGATGCCCTAACCCCCCACCTAATCACCAGCTGCTAATTTCCATTCACAGTCTCCCCATACCTGATCCCCACCTCCACCCCCCCCACTCCCCTCTTTATCCCCTCTACCACCTAGTGCCCTCCATCCTTCCACCTCTAGTGTCTATTTTCCCTTCTGAATGAGATTCAATCATTCTCTCTTGCGCCCTCCTTGTTATTTAGCTTCATTGTGTCTGTGGATTGTAGCATGGGTATCCAGTACTTTATGCCTATCTCTAACAGCTGAGAAACACTTAAAGAAATGCTTAACATCCCAAGTCATCAGGGAAATGCAAATCAAAATGATTCAGAGATTCCACCTTACACCGATTCAAATGGCTAAGATCAAAAACTCAAGTGACAGCAGATGCTGGCAAGGATGTGAAGTAAGGGGAACACTCCTCCATTGCTACTGAGAATCTAAACTTATACAACCACTTTGGAAATCAGTCTGTCAGTTTCTCAGAAATTGGGGGATAGTTCTACCTCAAGACCCAGCTATTACCCTCCTAGGCATATACTCAAAAAATGTTCTACCATAATGCAAAGATACTTGATCAACTGTGTTCATAGCAGTCTTATTTCTAATAGCCAGAAACTAGAAATAACTCAGCTGTTCCTCAAACAAAAAACGGATAAAGAAAATATGGTTCATTTACACAATGGAATATTATTCAGTTATTAAAAACAAGGAAATCATGAAATTTGCAGGCAAATGGATGGAACTAGAAAGTATCACCTTGAGTGAGGTAAGCCAGACTCAAAAGTCATGCATGGTATAAGGATCTTTTTAATGGGGATTCAAATACCAGAACCCCTTCACTAGACATAGTCACAAGATGCATAAGAAAGCTTAGGCTGCCTTACATATATTGATAAACAAGGCCAACAATCAAGACATTTATTCAAATGTTGATAGAATAGATAAATAAGATATACTGTATTTTATGGTAGAATAACATAAAATTGATAACAGAGAAAAGGGTCCTGTTAATATCTACATGGATTCATTCCAAAAGAAGTTTAATATTAAAAAATGGGGTACAGAGCTAAACAAAGAATTTTCACCTGAAGAATTTCGAATGGCTGAGAAGCACCTTAAGAAATGTTCAACATCATTAATAATTAGGGAAATGCAAATCAAAACAACCCTGAGATTTCACGTCACACCAGACATAATGGCTAAGATTAAAAACTCAGGAGACAGCAGGTGTTGGCGAGGATGTGGAGAAAGTGGAACACTTCATTGCTGGTAGGATTGCAAGCTGGTACAACCACTCTGGAAATCAGTCTGGTGGTTCCTCAGAAAACTGGGCAGGACACTTCCTGTCTTAGTTGGGGTTTCACTGCTGTGAACAAACACCATGGCCAAAGCAAGTTTACAACATTTAATTGGGGTTGGCTTACAGGCTCAGAGGTTCAGTCCATTGTCATCAAGGCAGAAACATGGCAGCATCCAGGCAGATGTCCCTCAATGGAGGAATGGATACAGAAAATGTAGTATATTTACACAATGGAATACTACTCAGCAATTAAAAACAATGAATTCATGAAATTTTTGGACAAATGGTTGGAACTGGAAAATATCATCCTAAGTTAGGTAACCCAATCACAAAAGAATACACATGGAATGCAGTCACTGATAAGTGGATATTAATTAGCCCAGAAGCTCTGAATACTCAAGACACAATTAACATATCAAATGATTCCCAAGAAGAAGGAAGGAGAGGGCCCTGACCCTGGAAAGGCTTGATGCAGCATTGTAGGGGAGTACCAGGACAGAGAAATGGGAGGGGGTGATTGGGGACTGGGCGGAGGGAAGAGGGCTTATGGGACTTATGGGGAGGGGGAACCAGGAAAGGGGAAGGCACCTCATTCCTTTAATCTCAGCACTCAGGAGGCAGAGGCTGGTGAATACCCATGGTATGCATTCACTGATAAATGGATATTAGCCTAGAATCTTGGAACACCAAAGACACAATCCACATACCAAATGATGTCCGAGAAGGAAGGAGTGGAACCTGGTTCTGGAAAGGCTTAATGCATCAGTGTAGGGGAATACCAAAACAGGGAAGTGGGAAGGGGTGGATGGGGGAACAGGGGGAGGGAAAAGGGCATTTGGAACCTTTGGGGAGTGGGGAACCAGGAAAAGGGAAATGAAATGTAAATAAAGAATATATCCAATAAAAAGTAAAAGAAAGAAAGAAAGAAAGAAAGAAAGAAAGAAAGAAAGAAAGAAAAAGAAGGAGAGAAGGAAAGAAAGAAAGAAAGAAAGAAAGAAAGAAAGAAAGAAAGAAAGAAGGATGTTGAATAGAATAATCAAATTTCAGGAAATAATTCCAGTGTGGCATTATTACATATAAGCTTTGAAATGTAATAATTAGGCAGGTATACTATTCAATGTGCATCTAATATGTATTTAAACTATAGCCAGTGTGCCAAAGAAATTGTCTTAATTTTAATCAAATTTTAAAATCAAGACACTCTGAAATAGATTTTTCCATCAAACACAGCTTAACAGTTTGGAGATACTATGTTTCACCACATCTGATGTTGTATCATACTTACTATACTCAGGTGCATGAGTTCTTTTTAAATAAGCTATTAAAATTTTGAAACTTTACTGAGGCTTGCATTATGTTTCTATTGAACAGCATTGCTGTAGATTGTTCTTTTAAAACGTGTGTGTGTGTGTGTGTGTGTGTGTGTGTGTGTGTGTGTTCAGAGAGAGAGAGAGAGAGATGCATAGGTGGGTAGGTGTGCACATACCACAGTGCATGTATGTAAATCAAAGGACAATTTGTGTGCATGGCTCATTTTGTCCTGTTACATTTATGTGGATTCCAGGTATCAATACTAAGCAGTCAGGCTTGCACGGAAAGTGCTTGTCTCACACAGCAAGTTTGAGGCCAGCCTAGGCTACATGAAACCCATCTCAAAGATACATATGTGTGTGTGTATGTAAGTATGTATGTATGTATATGTGTGTGTGTATTTCTGTATATGTGTGTGTGTGTTTGTGTGTGTGTGTATTTCCTGTTTTTAAAAGTGATAAAGCCAAGGAGACAAAGCAAACACATATAGTAAAACCTGAGCAATGGGTAGATATTGGGCATCCTGCCTTTGTGTTGAGATATTTTTATAATAAAAAAAATATTGATCAAGAAAACACACTAAAATTGTCAGTTCTGAAGAGTGAGCGTGTATTTATCACAGAGCTTTTGAGCCTTTTATTATCTTTACTTATAGGTTATTTTGTTGTTGTTTGCTTGTTTTGGTGACTTCTCAAACTTAAAGAGGGTGAATAATAAACCTTGCTTAAACTCTTTCTCTGTTTTTCTTTTTTCTTATTCTGATTATTCTGGTCCGGTCCCCTCAGGGCCATTTAAGGGCTCACCTCCTAAAAGGCATTCTTTAGACACACGAGGCTCCCTTTGAGGCCCTCTCCATATCCAGGGCACTCTCTCGGGAATGTACTGACCACAATGCTTTGCTCTCCTCCACTCCTAGTTGGAAAGAATCCATCTCACACCTGTATCTGCAGAACCTCCCATGCCAGCGGCACATGAGGATGCTTGTCCGGCAGCTCATATGAATCATACACTTCTGCTCATGGTTCATCATACCACGACCAATGAAATGCTCCTGCTTGTGTAATTCTTCCCTTTAATCCCCATATCCCATGTTCTTGCCCCGTAGGCAACCACTTTAATGTCTCTAAAGAGCATCTTATCTGTTTGGTTTCTCCATTTATGTTTATTAGTTTGGCTTGCTATGGGTTGGGTGTTTTTGTTTGTTTTCTTCTTTTGTTTTGTTCTGTTCTGTTTTGAGATGGCCTCAAACTTCTGGGATGTAGCAATCTTCCAGCCTAGATGTACTGAGTGATTGAGCCTATAATTATTCCCCACCATGCCTAGTTTTATGTGTTCTTATAAAATATATTCATATTCCATGAATTTTCCATGTCATAACTGGTAATATTGTCAACAACATTTTATCTCACTCTCTTCCATATTGTTTTCCTTAAGCAGCATCTTTTAAAGGTACACCCATGATTCTGTAGGTACGCCTCATCTCTTGTGTTTAAGTTACACACAGTCGTCTATGGTGTAAATGAACTACATTTGACTTCTCCTTCTTACAGAACATCAGACACCCCAATTCCAGGTCGCAACAAAGAATAACTAACTGCTCGTCTAGTTCAGCAAGAACTACATTGTTGTAGATATGAAAGAATACAGTTAAAGAATCACAGCGTTTGCACCGTGTCTCTCCTTGTCTCCATTTCTCTCACTATGTAAATAGCTATTGAATAACTAATAAGAATCATAAGACTTCCATGTTCCTTCTCCTCTATCTGACACACTACCCTCTGACTATTTCTCTGCTAGGTTTGCTCTGAGTTGCTTCTTCTGTCCACTGGTTTGTTTGTTCATATTTTGTTTGTTTCATTATTTTTGCATGCTGTATGTGTGATATATGTGCACATATGTAGGGAGGATGCATGTCCCTTTGGGCATGTGGAACTCAGAGGAGGACTTCAGATGTCCTGTGCTAGCCATCTATTCTTATAAGACTACAGTTTCCTCGTTGCTATGATTTTATCAAAAGCTTTTCGTCTTATTTATGAAAAACATGATTTTTTTTCTCCCTTAGGATGATTTTTAGTAAATGGTATAGAGGTGGTTTTGGAAGTGCAGACTTCTTTCTGAAATAAATATCATTTATTTTTACTGCACTGTTGGTAATACACTATTGGATTTGGCTGACTAATATTTTTTAAGAAGAGATATCCTATGTTCAAAGGACAAAAGAAAATATATTGTTATGTCAATTCTCCCAAAATTATCTGTATGTACAATGAATGCAATTCTAGGGAAAATCCCAGAAGTAGCATATTTTTTCGAAATTGGTTCTAATTCTAAAATGTATGTGGAAATACAAAATAACTAAAATAGGGAAGGCATTCTCAGGCACGTTGGAGGACTGCTTGAAGAAGCTGGAGGGTAAGATTCCATGTCGAAATGTACTGCTTTTGGTTGGCGTAGTGCTCAGTGATAGAGTATGTGCCTAGAATGAACAAATAATTAGATTCAATCTCAAAGCAAAAAGAAAAATTGGATTGATTATAAAGCCACATAAATTAGAAGGTGGGTATTAATGCAAAGATGGTTTCATCTTGGCCAAATGAGTAGACAGAAGAGATCAGGAGTAACCCCACACTGTGTTCACTTGGTTTGCAGGAAAGGAGATTCAATAGCAAAACAGTAGTCCTATCAACGAACGCTACTGGGTTAGTTATTTCCCATTGAGGGAAATAAACTCTAACATCTGTCTTGTGCATGATAAAGATTGGGGCTGTAGACATGGCTCAGTGGTTAAGAACACTGGCTGTTCTTCCAGGGGACCCAGGTTCAAGTCCCAGCAACCACATGGCAGTTCATAACTGTCTATAACTTCAAGATCTGACACCTCACAGACATACATGCAAGCAAACACCAATATATACAACAAAAATAAGTACACTTTTAAATAGAATTCTAAAAAGAAAAAGATAAAAATAAATTATATAAAGAGAAGTGATACTAGTAAGCCAAAATAGGGATTTCCAATTCTTGTACCCTTGCAGAAACATTAATCAGAACAGCTAAGGGCTCCAAGTAAGAAAAAACTTTCTTCTCTTTCCATTCTATTCTTCCTCTGGGCCTTTTCAAATACACGCATCCCACAAAGCAAGCAGACTTTCTTTGTCTCACCTGCAACCCTCCTTGCCCCTCGCCGGCACACGCCCCTTTTATAAGGTTTCTCTGACAGTAGAATTCTGAGCTCCACAGCCCTGGTCCTTGCTGACTTTCTCACCCCCGAGGTTAGTTCTTTTGGGATTTTCTAGTTGTGTCGCCATGTTCTTCAGCTCTCAAGTGTCGGCTTTGTCTTTTTTCATGCTTTTCATCTCTTTTCATCTCTTGGTTAAACTTCTTTTTGGCGGGGGGGGGGTGGGGGGGGTGGGGTGGGGGGAGGGGAAGAGGGGGTCAGTTCATATTGTTTTCCCAGTTTCAGTAAGTTGGCTCTGCTCTCCTAAAGCTTGCCAAAGATGATTACTTTGAGTGATGTGTCAAGAGGCCCGCAGAGTTCCATTTCCTCAGGGTCAGCTTGTAGTGCCATCCTCTTTCTTTGACGCTCTGCACTGTCTCTTTGAACCCGGTGTTCACTGACTGGCTAGACTAGCTGGCCAGTGAGCGCTAGGGATGTCCAGCTCTTACATGAGCTCTTGTGATTGCTCAGTAGGCATTTTACCAACTTGACCGTCACCTAGGACTTAAGGACATCCTTTAAAAAAATAATCCATAGAGTTTAAGTGTAGAAGGTGAAGCAATAAAACCTCCGGAAGACATCGTGAGAGAATGAGGATATCATCCTCACTTTACAATAGGCAACACCTAAAATCTGATCATCAAAGATAAAAGTAATAAATTTGACTTTATTGTAATTAAGAGTTTACGTTCAGAGCTGGAGATGGCTCAGTGGTTAAGAGCGCTGACTGCTTGTACAGAGGTCCTGAGTTCAATTCCCAGCAACCACGTGTTGGCTCACAACCATCTGGAATGGGATCAGATGCCCTCCGCTAGTGTGTCTGAAGACAGCTATAGTGTACTCATATACATACTAAATAAGTACACAAGAGCTTATGCTTATTAGAAGACATGATTAAAAGAGTGAAATAGTGCTGGAGAAGGGGCTCAGTGTTGAAGAGTATATATTGCTTTTGGAGGAGTCCTGACTTCAATTCCCAGTACTCTCACTGGGCAACTCACAACGGCTTATATTGATCTTCAGGAAGGATATGATGCCCTCTTCTGAACTCCATGAGTACTACACCCATGTACACATGCTCCCACGGAAACATACACATAGACATAAGAAAAAAAACATGTGCACACACATGCACACACATACACATATATATTTATTGGTAGGTTTATAATGTATTTGTATGTTTGCATATATATATATATATATATATATATATATATATATATATGTTTGTTTCTTTTGAGAAAGGTTTTTGTTGTTGTTGTCGTTTCTTCATATAGAGTCTCACTCCATAGCCCAAGCTGTGCCCAAATTCACATCAATCCTCTTGCTTCAATCTCCCAAGTGCAGGCATTATAGACGTGAATGACTCGCAGCCCAAAAACCATTATTTTAAGTATCCCTACAGATAAATAAGAAAGGACAGACAACTCAGTTTTTCAAACATAGACAGTTTTGAGGAGAATTTTGAAAAAAAGAACACCCACATGACTTGTGGACATATTAGATGTGTTAAGCGTTGTAGTCATCACTGATCGTGAGAGATGCAGCTGAGAATCACAATGAGACATGAATATACTTTCACCAGACCAGAAGTACTAAAATTAAAACAACCAACAACCCCAAGTGAGATTTTATGGAGCAAGAGGCATGGCTTTGGTGTCTCCCCAAGAACCATCTGCTAAAGGCTTAGTCTCCAACCTATGAAACTATTATAGGAGGTGAAAACCTACAGTAGGTCTGAACTAATGAAAGGAAATTACATCATTTCAGCTGCACACTTGAAGAAGACATTGGGACCCAGAACCATCCTATCTCTAGTTCCTGGCTACCATTCCGTAAAAGGGGTCTGTTCAGTGGTTTTCTCACCGTGATACACCATGCTATCTTAGGCCCAAAGCATTGGGGCCAATAGACCATTAGATTGAATCCTACAAAACCATGAGCTGAAACAATATATTTCTTCTGTTTTTGTTGTTGTTGTTTGTTTGTTTGCTTTATTTTGTTGGCTTTTGGGGTTGTTTGTTTGTTTGTTTGTTTGTTTTTTGAGATAAGGTCTCTCTATGTAGTTCTGGCTGCCCTAGAACTTACAGAGATCTGCATGCCTCTACATCACAAGTGTTGGAATTAAAGGTGTATGCCACTATACTCAACTTATTTCTTCTTTTACACGTTTATTTTCTTACATTTCCCTGTCAGAAAAGTCCCCTGTGGCCTGCCTAGTTGTCCTGAGCAATTGTCCAGGACTTCTCTCCCCACCATCATAAGACCTGCTGATCCAGAACCATACAAGCTTGCTGAACCAGAACCATACACCCAACTGCTGGGGGACATGCACCACCCCTTGAGTTCCACTGTCCTACCCAAGGATACTCACCAGAAGGCTACCACATAAGGGCTACCAGAGGATAATTGAGGTTAGGGCCCCTACCAATACCTCCTATAACTGAAACATCCAGGGACATCCAGATGGCTTAAAGGCCCTCAAAAGAACACAGTCAACAGAAGCCAGAGCAATACGACAACTTCAGAGCACAGCTATCCTACGATAGCAAGTCCTGAATAGCCTAACACAACTAAAGCACAAGAAAATGACCTCAAACACAATATTATAAAACTATAGAGGACTTTAAAGAGGAACCGAATAGATCCCTTAAACAAATACAAGAAAACACAATCAAACAAGTAGAGGCCTTTAAAGAGGAAACAAATAAATCCCTCAAAGAAATACAGGAACATACAATTAAACAGGTGATGGAAATGAATAATACTATTAAAGGTCTGAAAATGGGAATCGAAGCAATAAAGAAATCACAAACTGAGGCAGTCCTGAAGATGAACATGGGAAAAAGAACATGAACTACAGACCAAAGCATCATCAACAAAATATAAGAGACAAAAGAGAAAATCTCAGGTGTAGAAGCTATGATAGAAGAGATTGATATATCAGTCAAAGAAAATGTTAAATCTAAAAAATTCCTGACACAAAACATCCAAAATATGTGAGATGCTATGGAAAGAACTAACCTAAGAATAATAGGAATAGAAGAAGGTGAAGAGGCCCAGCTCGAAGAACCAGAAAATATTTTCAACAAAATCATAGAAGAAACCTTTCCCAACAAAAAGAGATACCTATAAATATACAAGAAACTTACAGAACAAGAATTGGACTGGACCAGAAAAGAAAATTCTCCTGTCACATAATAATCAAAACACTAAACCTACAGAACAAAGAAAGAATTTTAAATGCTACAAGGGGGAAAGACAAGTAATACATAAAGGCAGACCTAACAGAATTACACCCAACTTCTCAACAGAGACTCTAAAAGCTAGAAGAGCCTGGCCAGATGTCTTAGAGACTCTAAGAGACCACAGATGTCAGCCTGGACTACTATACCAGGCAAAACTTTCAATCACCATTGATGGAGAAACCAAAATATTCCATGACAAAACCAAATTTAAACAATATCTTTCTACTAGCCATACAGAGGATACTAGAAGGAAAATCCCAACCTAATGAGGCTAACCATACTCAAGAAAACACAAGAAATAAATAATTTCACACAATTAAACCAAAAGAACACACACACACACACACACACACACACACACATACACACACAAAACCACCACTGTCAGTCTGTATATCAGAGCTCAACTGGGCCATTCAAGGAAGACGGAGTGCAGTCCAAGAATTCTTAGCTCCTTAGCCTGGCCATAAAGAAAGATTCTATGTGGCTCTGACCTGGTCTGAATAGCCAAAAGTGTTGCTGTTCTCTGAGGGGATGCTGGGATAGGTCAGGTGGCTGGAAGTCGGTTCCCTTCTGCTACTGTTGCCGCCCAGGCAGTGATGAGACATGGCAAATAGCTAGAAGCTGGAGCTGGAGCCACTAGGCAAGTGGCAGGACATAGCTGCCACCAACAGTAGCTGATAGTGGCAGTGACAGGGGCTGCAGTGAAAGCACTGCTGGGCAGTGCAGAGGTCCAGCAATGAACGCTTCAGGAGAGAAAACTCCTCCCTGGAATGTTACAGCTCAAGAAGACAGAACCCTCAGACTAGTCTTGCTGAAATAATTCATGCACCTTATTCTTTGTGGACAAGGACATTATAAACATTTGGGGGTGGGGTGAGACCCAAGGGTAGGTGTTTTCCATTGGCTCAGTTTGAGATGTTAGGGATGCTTTATTTGCAAGGAAGAGGATTTCATACTTCCCCTAATGGGGTGTCTTGGTCACATGTTCCAGGACAAGTAGACCCTGGCTGGGAGCTGGTTTTAACACCTACCATTCTCAATTATGAGAGTTCCTGCAGTTTTTGTTTTGTTTTGCTTTGCTTTTTAACTTGCTTCTACCTTGCCAGATGTTCTGTCTGGTGGCCCAATCCACTCACACCCACTTCACCAACTTCAAAATAACAAGAATTAACAATCATTGATCATTAATATCTCTTAGTATCACTGGGCTCCATTCCCCAAGAAGAAGACACAGAATAACAGTTCGATGCAAAAACAGGATCCAGCTTCTACTACAAAAAAGAAAAACACCTTAACAATTAAGATAGACATTACCTAAGGGCTGGAAAGAAGTTTTTCAAGCAAAAAGACCCAAGAAGCAAGTTGGATTAGCCATTGGAATATCTAATAAAATAGACTTTCATCCAAAATTAATTAAGAGATAGGTAAGAACACTTCATACTCATCAAAGGAAAAATCTACCAAGACGATATCTTAATTCTGAACAACTACGCCCCCAATCACAAGGGCACCCACATTCATAAAAAAATTGATGAAGCTTAAATCAAACAATTAAGACTACATATTAATAATGGGAGACATCAACAATCCACTCTCACTGATTGATAAGTCATTCAGCTGAAAACTAAACAGAGACATGTTGAAGCTAAGAGGTGTTGTGAATCTAAAGGACTCAACAGGTATCAACAGGACATTTCACCCACATGCAAAAGGAGAGTCTTCTCTGCACCTCCTGGAAAAATCTCCAAAACTGATCTTATAGTCCGTCACAAAGCAAGCCTCAACAGATACAAGAAAATTGAAACATTAGTTTCAGTGTGTCTGGTATTATGTGTAGGTCCTTGATCCACTTGGAGTTGAGCTTAGTACAAGGAGATAAAAATGGACTGATTTGCATTCTTCTGCATGCTGACCTCCAGTTGAACCAGCACTATCTGTTGAAAAGGCTCCTTTTTCCACTGGATGGTTTTAGCTCCTTTGTTAAAGATCAAGTATCTTTAGGTGTGTGGGTTCATTTCTGGGTCTTCAATTCTGTTTCATTGACCTACCTGCCTGTCACTGTACCAATCCCATGCAGTTTTTAACACTATTGCTCTGTAGTACTGCTTGAGGTCCAGGATATTGATTTCCCCCAGAAGTTCTTTTACTGTTGAGAATAGTTTTAGCTATCCTGGGTTTTTTGTTATTCCAGGTGAATTTGAGAATTGCTCTTGCTAACTCTATGAAAAACTGAGTTGGGATTTTGATGGGGATCGCATTGAATCTGTATATTGCTTTTGGCAAGATGGCCATTTTTACTATATTAATCCTGCCAATCCATGAGCATGGAAGATTTTTCCATTTTTCTGAGGTCTTCAATTTCCTTCTTCAGAGACCTGAAGTTCTTCTTGTCATACAGATCTTCCACTTTGGTTAGAGTCACACCAAGATACTTTATATTGTTTGTGGCTACTGTGAAGGGTGTCATTTCCCTAATTTCTTTCTCAGCCTGCTTATCCTTTGAGTATAGGAAGGCTACTGAACTGGGGAAGATCCTTGAAGACATGGGCACAGGGGAAAAGTTCCCAAACAGAACACCAATAGCTTATGTTCTAAGATCAAAAATTGACAAATGGGATCTCATAAAAGTTCAATGTTTCTGTAAGGCAAAGCACAGAATGGCAACCAACAGATTGGAAAAAGATCTTCACCAACCCTACATCCAAGAGAGGGCTAATATCTAATATATACAAAGAACTCAAGAAGGTAGACTCCAGAGAGCCAATTAACCCTATTAAAGAATGGAGTACAGAGCTAAACAAAGAATTTTCACCTGAAGAATTTCAAATGGCTGAGAAGTACCCTTAAGAAATGTTCAACATCATTAATCATTAGGGAAATGCAAATCAAAATAACCCTGAGATTTCACCTCATGCCAGTCAGAATGGCTAAGATTAAAAACTCAGGAAACAGCAGGTGCTGGCGAGGATGTAGAGAAATAGGAACACTCCTCCACTGCTGGTAGGATTTCAAGCTGGTACAACCTCTCTGGAAATCAGTCTGGGGTTCCTCAGAAAACTGCACATGACATTTCTAGAGGACCCTGCTATACCACTCCTGGGCATACACCCAGAGGATTCCCCGGCATGAAATAAGGACAAATGTTCCACTATGTTCATAGCAGCCTTATTTATAATAGCCAGAAGCTGGAAAGAACCCAGATGTCACTCAATAGAGGAGTGGATACAGAAAATGTGGTATATTTACACAATTACTACTCAGCAATTAAAAACAATGAATTCATGAACTTCTTAGGCAAATGGTTGGAACTGGAAAATATCCTAAGTGAGGTAAACCAATCACAAAAGAATACACATGGAATGCAGTCACTGATAAGTGGATATTAATTAGCCCAGAAGCTCTGAATACTCAAGACACAATTAACATATCAACTGATTCCCAAGAAGAAGGGAATGGGCCCCGGTCCTGGAAAGGCTTGATCCAACATTGTAGGGGAGTACTAGGACAAAGAAATGGGAGGGGGGTGATTGTGGAATGGGCAGAGGGAAGAGGGTTTATGGGAGTTAAGGTGATGGGGGAACCAAGAAAGGGAAAATCATTTTGAATGTAAACAAAGAATATAGAAAATAAAAAGAAAAAAGAAAATTGAAATAATGCCTTGTATCCTATCAGACAATCATGGATTAAACCTGGACTTCAACAGCAGACACATCAGAAAGCCTATATATTCTTGGAAACATTACAACTCCCTACTCAATGATCTCTGGGTCAGAGAAGAAATAAGGACAGAAACTAAAGACTTTCTAGAATTAAACAAAAATGAGTCCAACATCATCAAATTTATTGGACACAATGAAAGCAGCACTAAGAGGAAAGTTTGCAGCACTAAGGGAAATAAAGAAATTTTCTTTTTTTTTTTTGATTTTTTTTTATTGTATATATTCTATATTTACAATTCATTTCCCTTTTTCTGGTTCCCCACACCCAAAGGTCCCACATGTCCTTTTCCCTCCTAACACCAACAATTTAAAAGTACATCTGAAAGCTCTAGGGAAAAAAAGTCAAATGCACACAAGAGGAGTAGACGGACAGGAAACAATCAAAATGAGGTCTGAAATCGATCAATTAGAAACAAAGAAAACAATACAAAGAATCAACAAAACAAAGAACTGGTTTTTTTTTTTTGAGAAAATCAACAAGATAAACAAACACTTAGTCAAACTAAAACTAAAAGACAAAGAGACAGTATTCAAATAAACAAAATTAGAAATGAAAAGGAAGACACAACACAGATATGGAAGAAATTCAAAGAATAATTAGTCTTACTTCAAAAGCCTGTACTTGGTAAAATTAGAAAATCTTAATATAATGGATGATTTCTAGACAGATATCACTTACAAAAGTTAAATCAAGATCTGGTAACTTATTTAAAAAGCCCTCATAACCCCTAAGGAAATAGAAACAGTCATTAAAAATCTCTCAACCAAAAAAAAAGCCCAGAGATAGATGGTTTTTGAATAGAATTTTACCAGACATTCAAAGAAAAGCTAATACCAATGTTCCTCAAACTATTCGACAAAATAGAAACAGAAGGAACACGACCAAACTCATTCTATGAAGCCATAGTCACCCTAATACCTAAACCACACAAAGGCTCAACAAAGAAAGAAAATTACAGACCAATTCCTCTTATGAACAATGATGGAAATATACTGATAAAATACTCACAAACTGAATCCAGGAGCATATCAAAAATATCATCCACTATGTCCAAATAGGCTTCATCCCAGGGATGTAGGAATGGCTCAATATAGGAAAATCCATCAATATAATCCACTATGTAAACAAGCTGAAAGAAAAAAATCACATGATAATCTCATCAGATGCTGAGAAAGCCTTTGACAAAATTCAACACCCCTTAACGATAAAAGTCTTAGAAAGGGGAGGGGTGCAAGGTGCATGCCTAAACATAATAAAAGCAATATGCTGAAAGCCAGTAGCCAACATCAAATTAAATGAGAGAACCTTAAAGCAATTCCACTAAAATCAAGGATAAAACAAGGCTGCTCACTATCTATTTAATATAGTACTTGAAGTTCTGGCTAGAGCAATAAGACAACTAAAGGAAATCAAGGGGATACAACTTGGAATCACATCATCTGCTATTCAGAGATGATGTGATGGTATACATAAGTGATCACAAAAATTCTTCTAGAGAACTCATACAGCTGATAAGCACCTCCAGCAAAGTGGCTGGATACAAAATTAACTCAAAAAAATAAGTAGCACTCCTTCATACAAATGATAAATGGGGCGAGAAAGGAATTAGGAAAACAGTATCTTTTACAGTAGCCACAAATAATGTGAAATATCTTGGTGTAACTCTAAGTGAAAGATCTGTACGAAAAGACTTTCAAATCACTGAACACAGAAATTAAGGAAGATATCAGATGGAAAGATCTCCCATGTTCATGGATAGGTAGGATTAACATAGTAAAAATTGCCATCTTCCCAAAAGTAATCTACATATTCAATACAATTCCTATCAAGATTCCAACACAATTCTTTGCATACCTTGAAAGAATTATTCTCAACTTCATATTGAAAAACAAGAAACCCAGAATATCTAAAACAATCCTGAAAAAGAAAAGAACTTTGGGAGCTATCACCATTCCTGACCTCAAGCTGTACTACAGAATGTTAATAATAAAAACTGCATGGTATTGGTATAGGAACAGACAGATTGACAAATGGAATGGAATCAAAGATCCAAAAATAAACCCACATATCTATGGACACTTGATTTTTGACCAAGAAGGCAAAACCTTCAGTGGAAAAAAGACAGCATCTTCAACAAATGGTGCTGGTCTAACAGGATGTCTGCATGTAGAAGAATGCAAATAGATCCATATCTATCACCCTGAACAAAGCTCAAATCCAAGTGGATCAAAGGACTCAACATAAAGCCAGATACACCAAATATAATAGAACATAAAGTGGTGAATAGCTTTGAACTCACTGGTACAGGAGACAACTTCCTAAACAGAAGACGAGTGGCTCAGGCTTTAAGATAAACAATTGATAAATGCTACCTCATAAAACTGGAAAGCTTCTGTAATGCAAAGGACATTGTCAATAGGACAAAACAGCAACCTACAGATTGGAAAGGGTCTTCACCAATCCTACATCTGACAGAAGGCTAATATCCAAAATATGTAAAGAACTCGAGAAGTTGGACACCAACAACCCAAATAATGAGTAATCTTGAATGGTCAAGAAGCACGTAAAGAAATGTTCAACATCCTTAGTCATCGGGGAAATGTTAACCAAAACTAGCCCCAAGATCCCATCTTACACCTGTCAGAATGGCTAACTAAGATCAAAAGCTCAAGCAACAGCACCTGCTACCGAGAATGTGGAGTGAGCAGAACACTCCTCCATTGCTGGAGGGAGTGAAAACTTGCACAAGCCCTTTGGAATTCAATTTGGCAGTTTCTCAGAAAGCTGCGAGTAGTCTACCTCAAGACCTAGCTATACCATGCTTTGGCAAATACCTAAAATACACCCCACTGTATCTCAGGGACATTTGCTCAACTATGCTCATAATAGCCAGAGACGGGGAACAACCTAGATGTCCCTCAACTGAAGAATGGATAAAGAAAACGTGGAACATCTACACAATGGAATACTATTCAGCTCTTAACGACAGAGACATCATGAATTTTACAGGCAAATGGAGCTTGAGAATATCATCCTGAGTGAGGTAACCCAGGCCCAAAAGTGCATGCATGGTACATACTCAATTATAAGTGGATATTAGCCATGAAGTACAAGATACCCATGCTACGCTCTACAAACCCGAAGCAGCTAATCAGGATGGGAGGCCCAAAGAAGGATGCTTAAATCACACTTAGAAGGGGGAAAATAGTCATAGGAGGCAGATGGAAGGAGGGAAGCGGGTGGGAGAGAGGATGCAGAGTGGAATGGGCAGTTCAGGATCCAGTGTAGGGAAACACGGGAGAGAAGGACAGAGGGCCAGGAGAATCAATGGACATCTGCAGCTGGCAGGGTTGGTGGGTTGGAGGGCATCTTAAGGTCATGCCAGAGACCTGGGATGGGGAAGGCTCCCAGGAATCAATTGGGGGTGACCTCAGCTGAGATTCACAGCAGTAGAGATATGGGACCTGAAGAGGCCACCTCCTGTTGTCATGCAGGAACTGAAGCGGAGTGATAGGGACACCAACCCATTTTTGGCCCAAAATATATCCTGCCTACAAGAAACTAAGGGATGTGGATGGAGCAGAGACTGAGGGAATTGTCAACCAATAAACTGGCACAACTGCCCTCTGAGAGGCTCTACCCAGCAGTTGACTGAAACAGATGCAGGGAGCCACAGCCAAACATTACATGGCACTCAGGAAGTCTTGTGGAAGCTTTGGGGGAAGAATTGAAGGTCCCAATGGAGATAGGAACCCCACAGGAAGACCAACAGAGTCAACTAACCTGGACCCTTTGGCCTCTCAGAGGCCACCAACCAAACAGCATACACAGCTGGAGCTAGCCCCCTCCCGCACACATATGTAGCAAATGTGCAGCTTGGTCTTCATGTGGGTCCTCCAACAACTGGGGCAGGTGCTATCCTTGAAGATGTTGGCTGTCTGTGGAATGCTTTCCCATAATGGGGCTGCCTTGTTTGGCCTCAGTGGGAAAGGATGCATCTAATCTTATACTTGATGTACCCGGGTGGGGGGAACTACTGGGGTGGGAGGGCTCTACCCTCTCAGAGGAGAAGGGGAGGGAAATGGGAGAGGGGCCATGGGGGAACTGGGAGAGGTGGCAGCGGTAGAGACGTAAAGTGAATTTAAAAAAAAAAAGTTGATTTTTCTGATATTCTGTCATAGTAACATAAAAGCTGACCAATACTGTTTCATTTGTTTTCACCAGGAGATGGTACAGAGGAACAGTTTGTGTTGTAACTGTTCTATGTTCTGATCTGGGATTATAGGCACATATCTGCATATAAAAAGCATCCTAGTTATTCATTCAATACGATAGACTACACTATAAATTATAGTCTAATAGGTTGTAAACAATAAAATAAAAGCATTATCTAGAATCTTTGCATCTTTGTTTATAGATGAGAGAGACTATAATTTTCTTTTTTATATTATCTTGCCTATTTGGGAGTCAAAATTACCAGTGCCTCAGAAGCTTGCGCTTGGCAGCTTGCATCCATAAGTGTCCTCTTGAATGGTGGGAGAACCTCCAGAATCATTGTAAGTAGCAATTAAATAATGTATGAGTACATACTGAGTAACACACAGTTCAGAAGTACGCAGGGCCTAATTCTGTCATTACGGTTCACTGCAGTTCTGTTCTCGGCAAGTCCTTATAGACATCTGAGCCTCTCACAGCACACTGGAAATCATTTCAGTCTGGCATCAACAGAACAAGCGTAGCATTCTAGATCTGTTTTGTTCAGGAAAAGAAGGTATAAAAGAGAAAAAGTTTACAGGCACAGCTAGCGATAGCAGGTAATAGAAACTAACAAAGGAGTGTGGATCATGTTCTGAAAAGGACTGAGATGAAAATAAATAAGGATTAATTTGTATTTGACTCTTAGCCTGAAAGAGAATATTAAATAAGTTCACTTCAATTTCAATTCTCTTTAATTGTGGCACATTTACCGCACTCTGAATTGTCTTTAATTAAAAAAAGATGAAATAGTGTCAAAATACTGGTATTGGATCCTGAAGTGACAATAGAGATGCCTTGCTTTAATAATTTTGCTACAAGTTTCCAAGTCCCAGCATAAATAAAGTGTGGCATTTGAATGCAATTGCGAAGTACGAGAAAGCACTACATTTTTATAAGTTTTAGCTCCTCTCGAGCATGAGATGGTAAGTGGCAAACTTCCAAACAAAGTTCAGCAGAATTGGCAAGGCTTGTCAGAGCAGTGCCAGGGCCTTTCACGTCGCATTTAATCACAGGAACACCACAATGAAGAAAATGTTATCCCTCTTTAATTATAAAGAACCTAGAGTCAGAGGCTAAGTAGCCTGTGAACCATCAAGTGGGTGGGAGTCTCATTCCAGGACATGACTCAAGGTCTCTCCTCCTCGAAGGCCCGCCTACTGTCTACTTACACTAATAAGAAGGCAGACGCCCCCATGTAATTTGAAAATGAATTGGTGAACGTTGCAAAGTGTCCCCGAGTAGTTAGAGCCATACAGCATCAGCTGGGAGGCGCACATCTGTATGTCATCCAAACATCTTGTGGTTGTCGAAGAATTATCTCTTTTCCCAGGACGAGCAAAGACGAGGCCCATGATATGCCATGCATCTTCCAGGAGATACCAGCCTTTCTCCTTGTTTCTTCGTTTCTCCGATAACGAAAACAGATATGGTTTACCAGCAAGAACTGGTTTCTCTGTTTCCAACCGAGTCTATTAAAGCTTAATTGACAGCCATAAGATGATTAAAAATTAAAGAATGATAAAAGTTAAATGTTTTCAATACATTCAGAGAAACCACAGGTAAGTATAAATCACGGAGACAAACGGGGAACAGACAGCTGTTTAATGGAAACTTCCATCCCATGATAAATCAAGTGACCCAAATGCGGAAACTTCCTAACGCGGCAGCTATTTGAGGCTCCTTCTGTTGTATTCACGCTAGCATTGCCCAGGGATGGACAACCCAACAGAGGCCAAACTTGTGGCTGGAGAGTTACACAAATATCACCATGCCATGGCCCCAGGAACATCGCAGAGGGGTCTGTGAGGAGAACAACATGAGAACTCAACCCTGGGAATGCATAGTCTGATCAGTGCGCAAATCACTTAGCAATCATTATCATAATTACTGCTAAATTATTGTGGCACTGGGGGATAGATGGAAGGTCTATTTTTGCACTCTTGTTTCACCAAAGCTTCCAAGATGACTATTTCAATTTTCAGAATAAATAATTTCCTTTCCCACGATTATCTCAGAGAAGCCAAGCCTTCCCTTGTGACTTTTAATTCTAGTTCTCTAATCAAAATTTTAAGTGGCCTTGGGCAAGGCATTGGAGTGCTGGATGCCTTAATTCCTGTAGTTGCTAAGAAGCAATAATGACACCTGCTGTCTTCAGGCAGGAAGACTGACTGCTTAGAGACTGTTAAACACTTCAGAAAAGCAGTGGCTGGTGGGGGTGTCTGCCATCTTAAGGGACAGTGACTGGAAACCAGCTCATCAGTTCTTTTCTTTGCCTTTTTTCAATATCTTCTACAGTTTTCTCTGCTTTTTAAAGTTCCTCAATTCCTTCTCATTTCAGAGCTTACCCATACCTGAGACCAGGGTGAGGTTGACTGGCTTGCCCTGCCCTGCCCTGCCCTGAATCCATCCATCCAATGTCAACATATCCTCAAGTCACAAGCAGTCCTTCCTCAGGAAGGGAGAAGGCGCCATGCTCACCTTGGCTCCACTGACCTGCCAGTGTGTAGCACAATACATATGGAAACGGCTCAATGATTATTGCATTTATTTATTCTTGGAGAATTTATTTAAGCACTCTGAGTTTATGTTTTTCATTTGTACATAAGTCAGTATCCCTTCAGTGCCAAGATTTTGGGTTCTTGACTAATTAATGAGCATCTCCATCACGGACCTTAAACTCTTCTCTCTTCTATTCTTCCTCCTAACTGCCAAGATCACTGTGGTGATTACCTTTATACATCGTCATCTGGGCCGAGGTGTCAAGATATTAATGAAACACTTTCCTGGGTCTGTCTGAGAGGAAGGTTCGGGTGAGATTAGCATGTAAACTATGGGCTCAGAACAAAGCAGGCAGGCCTTCTTAATATGGGTATCCTCTGATCGATCCACAGAAGCTCAACAGAAATAAACAGTTCAGGCACCTCAAAGTGAGAGTGCTCCAACATACAACCACTGACTTCACTAGCAATGTGAACTCCTGCTGGTCCTCAGCTAGGACAGACAGACTGACAGATCCGAACAGTTTCATTCTTCTTGAGAGTGCTATATCAATTACGCAGGCTCTTCCTGCTCCAAGAAAACAGTAGAGCTCTACTCCAAACCCACACTGGAAGATAGGCTGCGAGCCCAGCTGAGGATGCTTGAAGAAAGCTGGGTCTGGGTACCAGTCTGAGTCAGCTCCTCCACTGAAAGGCAGGTTCAGGCATGATTGTCTTTCCTCTGTCCACCAGCCTTCAGGCTGGAACTGACTTAAGACGGATATGCGTGAGCAGTCCTTGGACAGACCAGTGGGTAGGACTCAGACTTCCACCATGGTTCATGGCTCCCTGCCTGCTGAGATGGCCAGAGATCTTGCAAGGCTCTTTCCTAACACCAAAATGTCTACCTTCAGCTTCAGCTGAGAACAGTAGTACTCTGTGCCAGTTTTGGAGAACTTCCCTGTGAACATACTCTCCAAGCATGCATCTGAAGTGTTCTTTTTGGTGTGGATTCCCCTTCCTCCCAGCAGTCTTCTGTGCTCCTGGACAAGGAAGTGCCTGCAGCAATAAAATGACAGAAGTACGTCTCCTGAAACTGTTCTGGACAAACTCTCAAGGATGCAGGGGTAAATAGAAAACAAAAAGTCCATACACAGAATATTGTTATTTTTATAACTTACAAATATTTACATATATAAAATTTTCACATTTTCATCAAAGAATAAGATAGGACAAACCACCACCTAGTATAATTTGAGATGCCTACCTTCATAGGAACTGTTTTAACTTCCTTCCCAGCAGCTGTGAGAAGGCATTCCAACTTAGGGAGCTGGAGAAAGAGCTCAGGAGTCAAGAATGCTTGTTACTCTTCCAAAGGACCCAAATTCAGTTCCTAATACCCACATGATGTGGTTTACAACCACCTGTAATTCCAGCTCCAGGGTATCTGATGGCCCCATTCTGGCTTCTACAGCCACCAGTCTCTCTCTCTCTCTCTCTCTCTCTCTCTCTCTCTCTCTCTCTCACACACACACACACACACACACACACACACACACACACAGGATCATTGCAGAGAAAACACAGTGGCAGAAGCATGAGATAGTTGGTCACAGCCAAGAGCAGAGAGAAAAAGAGATGAATGCTTGTCCCATCTAACTTGATCCACTCTTAAATAGTCTAAGGAGAAACCCAGGACTCATATGGGGCTTGTCTCAATTAATGTAATCAAGATAACCCACTCACCACCACCCCCCATAGACAACCTGGTCTAGACCACTCCTTACTGAGATTCTCTTTCCAAGTAATCCTAGATTGGATCAAGTTTATAATTAAGACTGACTAGCACAGGCTTAGAGCACACCTTAAGCTTGAAATATTCAGAAATAGCTCTGCAAATACCTTGCTTGAGTAGCTTTTAGTTTGGACTGTGTAATTGTCTTACATAAAACTATCCAAAAATTAAAAAACCAAAATTCTTAAAACTAACTAAAACAGAATGAAAATAACTTGAATATGTATATACATGCAAGGCATAATTGCAGCCTATGCTTTAACTCCAGGAGTAGGGAGGCAGAAGCAGGCAGAACTCTGAATTTGAGGCCAGCCTGGTGTACATAGCAAGTTGCAATCAGAGCTATCAGGTGAGACCCTGTTTCAAAACAGCAAAACAACAACAACAACAACAAAATATGTATACATGAAATTTCTATGTTATAATTGTGGAAGGTCTGAGATTTAATTTCAAGTTCTGCAAGCAGCTGTAAAGTTGTGAGAGGTGAGGAAAGAGCTGAAGAGTAATTGGCCAAAAACTGGCAACTGTTGTAAATAATAATTACTAGAGTTCACTTTATCATACAATCATGCTTATTTATGGTCTAAATTTCATAGTAAGAGCAAAAAAATAAGCATAAACAAATTAATGAATAAATAAACAAACATCTTTTTGTTAAGAGAGCTCTCAAAACAGAATTTAAAGAAAAGAATCAAAAGGATATCCAGGAAGTAATTTCAATGTATTATTTTTGGTGACAGAATTATCTATGCCAGCTTCACTTTATTACAATACAGGGAAGGTGAGATATTGCTGCCACGGAGCTGGCCCTCAGATTTCAAGTTCAAGTACTTCACTGTTTTGGTTTTTTGTTTTTTTTTTTTTAATTTCTTCTGGTAGGGCTGAAGATCAAACCCATTATCCCAATCACAAGCACACAGTGAATGCTCTAGCGCTTAGCTAAGCCCTGCCTGAGAACTCTGTTTTATTAGAATAGCAGATTCAGCTAGAAAGACAGCTGAGTGTGTCTGCTGCCAAGCATGCCAACCTGGGTTCAAATCCCCAGAACTCAAGTGGTGGATGGAAAAAAGGGTCTCTCTGGGTAGCTCACTGAACCTTGCTATGCCCCCATGGGTTATCCTCTCAATTCCAGTTGTGTGAACCTCACATGCATGCATGAATGAATGAATGAATGAATGAATGTGTGTTTAAAGAATTAACTATCTTTCCAAGAAATAAATCATCAAGTGTCTTCTTTTGTGATTGGGTTACCTCACTCAGGATGATATTTTCTAGTTCCATCCATTTGCCTAAGAATTTCATGAATTCATTGTTTTTAATAGCGTAGTAGTACTCCATTGTGTAAATGTACCACATTTTCTTTATCCATTCCTCTGTTTAAAGACATCTGGGTTCTTTCTAGCTTCTGACTACTATAAATAAGGCTGCTATGAACATAGTGGGATTTGTGTCCTTGGTATGTGTTGGAGCATTTTTTGGGTATGTGCCAAGGAGCAGTATAGCTGGGTCCAATTTTCTGAGGAACCACCAGATTGATTTCCAGAGTGGTTGAACCAGCTTGCAATCTCTCCAACAATGGAGGAGTGTTCCTCTTTCTCCACATCCTCATAAACATCTGTTGTCATCTGAGTTTTTGGTCTTAGCCATTCTGACGGGTGTGAGGGGGAGTCTCAGAGTTGTTCTGATTTGCATTTCCCTGATGACTAATGGTGTTGAACATTTCTTTAGGTGTTTCTCAGCCATTCCATATTTCTCAGTTGAGAATTCATTGTTTAGCTCTGTACCCCATTTTTTAAGAATTATATGATTCTCAGGAGTCTAACTTTTTGAGTTTTTCTGTATATTGGATATTAGCCCTCTATCAGATGTAGGACAGGTAAAGATCTTTTCCCAATCTGTTGGTTGCCATTTTGTCCTATTGACAGTGTCCTTTGCCTTACAGAAGCTTTGCAATTTTATGAGTTCCCACTTCTCTATTGTTGATTTTATAACATAAGCCACTGGTGTTCTATTCAGGAACTTTCCCCCTGTGCCCATGTGTTCAAGGCTCTTTCCCACATTCTATTCTGTTAGTTTCAGTGAATCTGGTTTTATATAGAGGATCTTGATCCACTTGGACTTGAGCTTTGTATGAGGAGATAAGAGTGGATTGATGTAAATTCATCTACATGCTGACCACCAGTTGAATGAGCAACATTCGTTGAAAATGCCGTCTTTTTTTCCACTAGATGGTTTTAGCTCCTTTGTCAAAAATCAAGTGACCATAGGTATGTGGTTTCATTTCTGGGTCTTTAATTCTATTCCATTGATCTATCTGCCTATCACTGTACCAATACCATGCAGTTTTTTTTTTATCACAACTGCTCTATAGTACAGCTTGAGATCAGGGATGCTGATTTCACCAGAAGTTCTTTCACTGTTGAGAATAGTTTTCACTGTCCTTGGCTTTTTGCTATTCCAAAGGAATTTGCAAATTAGTCTTTCTAATTCTGTGAAGAATTGAGTTGGAATTTTGGTTAGAATTGCATTGAATCTGTAGATTGCTTTCAGCAATATGGCTATTTTTACTACATTAATTCTGCCAATCCATGAGCATGGGAGATCTTTGCATCTTCTAAGAACTTCTTGGATTTCTTTCTTCTGAGACTTGAAGTTCTTGTCATATAGATCTTTCACTTGCTTGGTTAGAGTTAAACCAAAGTATTTTATATTATTTGTGACTATTTTGAAGGGTGTTGTTTCCCTAACTTCTTTCTCATCTTGTTTATCTTTTGAGTACATGAAGGCTACTAATTTGTTTGAGTTAATTTTATATCCAGGCATTTTGCTGAAATTGTTTATCAGGTTTAAGAGTTCTCTGGTAGAATTTTTGGAGTCACTTAAGTATACTATCATGTCATCTGCAAATAGTGATGCTTTGACTTCTTCCCATTCAATTTGAATTCCTTTGACTTTCTTTTGTTGTCTAATTGCTCTGGCTAGGACTTCCAGTACTTATATTGGATAGGTAGGGAGAGAGTGGGCAGTCTTGTCTAGTCCCTGATTTTAGTGGGATTACTTGGAGTTTCCATTTAGTTTGATGTTGGCTGCTGGTTTGCTGTATATTGCTTTTACTATGTTCAGGTATGGGCCTTGAATTCCTGATCTTTTTAATATTTTTACCATGAAGGGGTGTTGAATTTTGTCAAATGCTTTTTCAGCATCTAATGAGATAATAGTGTGTTTTTTTTTCTTTTGAGTTTGTTTGTATAGTAGATTACATTGATGGAGTTCCATATATTGAACCATCCCTGTGTCCTTGGGTGAAGCCTACTTAATCATATGGATTATTGTTTTGATGTATTCTTGGATTCAATTTGTGAGAATTTTTATTTTTGCACGGGTATTCATTATGTGTGTGTGGCTATCTTCTTTTGAGTTAGTTGACAGAAGATTAATTTCTTGCTTTGTCTAGTTTCCATTGTTATGTTAGAGTTTTCCATCTGTTATCCTTGGTGGGGCTAGATTTGTAGAAAGATATTGTGTAAATTTGGTTTTGTCATGGAATATCTTGTTTTCTTCATCTATGTTAATTCGAGAGTTTGCTGGATATAGTAGCCTGGGTTGGCATTTCTGTTATCTTAGCGTCTGTATGACATATGCCCAAGATCTTCTGACTTTTATAGTCTCTGGTGAGATGTTTGATGTAATTCTGACAGGTCTGCCTTTATATGTTACTTGACTTTTTGCCCTTATTGCTTATAATACTCTTTCTTTTTGTTTTTCACATTAGGTGTTTTGATTATTTTGTGACTGGAGGAATTTTTTTCTGATCCAGTCTATTTGGAGTTCTGTAGACTTCTTGTATGTTCATGAGGATCTTTTTCAGTAGATTAGGGAAGTTTTCTTCTATAACTTTTTTTTTATTTTCTTTATTCTTTGTTTACACTCCAAAGGCTTTCTCCTTTCCCAGTTCCCCCCCCTCACCATATGTCCCATAAGGCCTCTTTCCGCCCCCCCCCATTCCCCAATCACACCCACACACACCATTTCTCAGTTCTGGTACTCTCCTACAAAACTAGATTTAGTATTTTCCGGACAAGGGTCCTCTCCTTCCTTTTTCTTGGGAATCTTTTGCTAGCTAATTATGCCTTGAGTATTCAGAGCTTCTGGGCTCATTAATATCCACTTATCAGTGATTGCATTTCATGTGTATTCTTTTGTGATTGGGTTAACTCACTTAGGATGATATTTTCCAGATCCAACCATTTGCCTACAAATTGCATGAATTCATTATTTTTAATTGCTGAGTAGCATTCCATTGTATAAATATACCACATTTTGTGTATCCATTCCTCCGTTGAGGGACATCTGGATGGTTGTAGCTCCTTTATCAAAGATCAAGTGACCATAACTCTGTGGGTTCATTTCTGGGTCTTCAATTCTATTCCACTGATGTACTTGCCTGTTCCAGTACCAATACCATGCAGTTTTTAACACAATTGCTCTGTAGTACTGTTTGAGGTAAGGGATATTGATTCCCCTAGAAGTCCTTTTATTGTTGAGAATAGTTTTAGCTATCCTGGGCTTTTGTTACTCCAGATAAATTTGAGAATTGCTCTTTCAAGATCTATGAAGAATTGAGTTTGGATTTTAATGGGGATTGCATTGAATCTGTAGATTGCTTTTGGCAAGATGGCCATTTTTACTATATTAATCCTGCCAATACAAGAGCATGAAATATTTTTCCATCTTCTGAGGTCTTCTTCGATTTCCTTCTTCAAGGACTTGAAGATCCTGTCATAAATATCTTTTACTTGTTTGGTTAGAGTCACACCACGATACTTTATATTGTTTGTGGCTATTGTGAAGGGTGTTATTTCCCTAATTTCTCAGCCTGCTTGTCCTTTGAGTACAGGAAGGCTACTGATTTGCTTGAGTTGATTTTATAACCAGCCACTTTGCTGAAGTTGTTTATCAGCTGTAGGAGTTCTCTGGTGGAGTTTTTTGGGTCACATACATATACTATCATATCATCTGCAAATAGTGATAGTGTGAATTCTTCCTTTTCAATTTGTATCCCTTTGACTTCCTTATGTTGTCTAATTGTTCTTGCTAGAACTTCAAGTACTATATTGAAAAGATATGGAGAGGGCAGCCTTGTCTAGTCCCTGATTTTAGTGGGATTGCTTCAAGTTTCTCTCCATTTATTTTGATGTTGGCTACTGGTTTTCTGTATATTGCTTTTACTATGTTTAGGTATGGGCCTTGAATTCCTGTTCTTTCCAGGACTTTTAGAATGAAAGGATGCTGAATTTTGTCAATTGCTTTTTCAGCATCTAATGAGATGACCATGTTTTTTTTTTTTTCTATGAGTTTGTTTATGTAGTGGATTATGTTGATGGATTTCTGTATATTAAACCATCCCTGCATCCCTGGGATGAAGCCTACTTGATCATGGTGAATGACCGTTTTGATGTGCTCTTGGATTCAGTTGTCAAGGATTTTATTTAGTATTTTTGCATTGATATTCATAAGGGAAATTGGACTGTAGTTCTCTTTCTTTGTTGGATCTTTGTGTGGTTTTGGGATCAGCGTAATTGTGGCTTCATAGAATGAGTTGGACAGTGTTCCTTCTGTTTCTATTTTGTGGAATAGTTTGAAGTGTATTGGTGTTAGGTCTTCTTTGAAAGCCTGATAGAATTCTGTGCTAAAGCCATCTGGTCCCATACTTTTTTCGTTGGGAGGCTTTCTATAAACCCTTCTATTTCTCTAGGGGTTATGGGACTGTTTAGCTTATCTAATTGATCCTGATTTAATTTGGGTATTTGTTATCTGTCTAGGAAATTGTCCATTTCCTCCAGATTCTCCAGTTGTGTTGAGTATAGACTTTTGTAGTAGGATCTGATGAGCTTTTGAATTTGCTCAGTCTCTGTTGTTATATCCCCCTTTTCATTTCTACTTTTGTTAATTTTAATACTGTCTCTGTGCCCTTTGGTTAGTCTGGCTAAGGGTTTATCTATCTTGTTGATTTTCTGAAAGAACCAGCTCCTGGTTTTGTTGATTCTTTGTATGGTTCTCTTTGTTTCTACTTGATTGATTTCAGCCCTGAGTTTGATGATTTCCTGTCTTCTACTCCTCCTGGGTGAATTAGCTTCCTTTTGTTCCAGGGCTTTCAGGTGTGCCATTAAGCTGCTAGTGTATACTCTCTCCTGTTTCTTTTTGGATGCACTCAGGGCTATGAGTTTTCCTCTTAGCACTGCTTTCATTGTGTCCCAAAGATTTGGGTAGGTTGTACCTTCGTTTTCATTGAATTCTAAAAATTCTTTGTTTCTTTGTTTTCTGTCTTTATTTCTTCCTTGACCAAGGTGTCATTGAGTAGAACATTGTCCAGTTTCCATGTGTATGTGGACTTTCTGTTGTTTTTCTTGCTATTGAAGACCACTTTTACTCCATAGTGATCTGATATGAGGCAAGGGATTAGTTCAGTCTTCTATTTGTTGACATCTGTCTTGTGACCAATTATATGATCGATTTGGAGAAGGTATCGTGCGGTACTGAGAAAAAGGTATATTCTTTTGCTTTAGGATGAAATGTTCTATATATATCTGTTAAATCTAATTGGTCCAAAGCTACAATTAGTTTCACTGTGTCCCTCTTTAGTTTCTGGTTTCCTGATCGGTCCATTGAGGAGAGTGGAGTGTGGAAGTAACCCACAATTATTGTGTTAGGTGCAATATGTGCTTTAAGCTGTAGTAAAGTTTGTCTCATGAATGAGGGTGACCTTGCATTTGGAGTATAGATGTTCAGTATTGAGAGTTCTTCTTGGTGGATTTTCGTTTTGACCAGCAAGAAGTGACCTTCCGTGTCTCTTTTGATGACTTTAGGTTGAAAATCAATTTTATCTGATATTAGAATAGCTACTCTGGCTTGTTTCCTGAGACCATTTGCTTTTAAATTGTATTCCAGCCTTTTACTCTAAGGTAGTGTTTGTCTTTGACACTGAGATGTGTTTTCTGTATGCAGCAAATTGTAGGGTCCTGTTTCCGTATCCAGTCAGTTCGTCTATGTCTTTTTATTGGGGAATTAAGTCCATTGATGTTAAGAGATATTACATGGAATAGTAATTATTACTTCCTAACATTTTTGGAATTATTTTTTATATTTGAGTGGTTATCTTCTTTTGGGTTTGATGAGAGAAGGTTTCTATCTTGCTTCTTCTGGGGTGCAGTTTCCCTCCTGGTGTCAGTGTTTTTCCCTTATTATCCTTTGTAGGGCTTGGTTTATGGAAAGATATAGTGTGAATTTGGTTTTGTCATGAAATACCTTGGTTTCCCCATCTATGGTGATTGAGAGTTTTGCTGGGTATAGTAGTTTTGGCTGAAATTTGTGTTCTCTTAGAGTCTGCATGAGATCTGCCCAGGATCTTCTAGTTTTCACGGTCTCAGGTGAGAAGTCTGGTATAATTCTGATAGGTCTTTCTTTATATGTTACTTGGCCTTTTTCTCTTACTGCCTTTAGTATTCTTTCTTTGTTTAGTACATTTGGGGTTTTGATTATTATGTGACGGGAGGTATTTCTGTTCTGGCCCAGTCTGTTTGGAGTTCTGTAGGCTTCTTGTATATTCATGGCCATCTCTCTGTTTAGGTTGGGGAAGTTTTCTTCCATAATTTTGTAGAAGGCATTTGCTGGCCCTTTAACTTGTAAATTTTCCTTCTCATCTATACCTATAATCCTTAGGTTTGGTCTTCTCATTGTGTCCTGGATTTCTTGGATGTTTTGGGTTACAAGCTTTTTGCATTTTGCATTTTCTTTTATTGTTGAGTCCATGGTTCCTATGTTATCTTCGGCATCTGAGATTCTTTCTTCTATTTCTTGTATTCTATTGTTGATATTTGCATCTATAGCCCCTGATTTCTTCCCAAGGTTTTCTATCTCCAACGTTGTCTCCCTTTGCAATTTCTTAGTTGTTTCTACTTCTGTTTTTAGATCCTTGGTGATTTTGCTCAGATCTTTTGCTTGCTTGTTTGTGTTTTCATGTAATTCTTTAAGAGATTTTTGTGTTTCCTCTTTCATGACTATTACTTGTTGACCCACGTTCTCCTGTATTTCTCTAAGTGATTTTTGTATTTCCTCCTTATTGGCTTCTAACTTTTGATCCATTTTCTCCTGTATTTCTTTAAGAGATTTATCCATGTGTTCTGCTATCAGTATCCTAACCAGTGATTTTAGATCTATATCTTGATTTTTCTGGTGTGCTGTGGTATCCGGAACTTACTGCTGTCAGGGAACTGGGTTCAGATACTGCCATATTGCCTTGATTTCTGCTAGTAACGTTCCTATGTTTGCCTTTTGCCATTTGTTTATTTCTGGACTTAGTTGGTCTTGTTATTACTGGTTGGTGTTTAAAGCTCCTAAGAGCCTGGTGTTTGGTGCTGCTGTCTCAGAGGGCATCTGTGCTCCCGAGGCAGAAACCAGAAGGTTTCCACCACTGGGCTCTGAATTACCTCCTCAGCTCTGCTGGACTGAATTCAAGTCTCCTCCCAGCTTGCCTCCGGGTGCTTAACTGGCCTCCCATGGTCTCCTCCTGGTTTGCCTGGTTAGTCTACCAGCTCCAAGATGGTGGCGGCTCTCAGGGCCCTGTCTGACCGCAGAATCCCTGCAGGACTGGGGCTTCCCTGGCTGGATTGCTGAAGCCTAGACAATGGCTCTCTCAGTCGGCAGGGCTCAGTCTGGTTGAGCTGTTCTCCCCAGGATAGTGTCGGACGGAGGAGCTCTGTCTAACCACAGGGCTCTCTGTGGATCAAGAGCTCCCCCGGTTGGGCTGCGGGATCTAAGATGGTCTATAATTTTGTTGAAGATATTACTGGCCCTTTGAGTTGGTTATCTTCTCTCTCTTCTACACTTATTATCCTTAGGTTTTGTCTTCTCATTGTGTCCTGGATTTCCTGGATATTTTGGGTTAAGAGCTTTTAGCATTTTGTATTTTCTTTGCTGTTGTGTCAATATTTTGTATGGTATATTCTGCACCTGAGATTCTCTCTTCTCTCTTGTATTCTGTTGGTAATGCTTGCATCTATGACTCCTGATCTCTTTCCTAGATTTTCTATCTCCAGGGTTGTCTCCCTTTGTAATTTCTTTATTGTTTATATTTCCATTTTTAGATCCTGGATGGTTTTGTTCAATTCCTTCACCTGTTTGGTTGAGTTTTCCTGTAATTCTTTAAAAAAAAATTTGTGTTTCCTCTTTAAGGGCTTCTACCTGTTTACCCATGTTCTCCTGTATTGGTATATCCAGGACTTGCTGTTGTGAGAGAATTGGGTTCTGATGATGCCAGCTAGCCTTGGTTTCTGTTGCTTCTGTTCTTGACCTTGCCTCTTACCATCTGGTTATCTCTAGTGCCACCCACCCTTGCTGTCTCTGATGGGAGCCTGTCCCTCCTAGGATCCTAGTTGTGTCGGAACTCCTCAGAGTCCAGCTGTCTCTGATCCTGTGATTCTGAGATCCTGGGTGTGTCAGAGCTCGTGAGTGTCAAGCTGACTCTAGGATCCTGAAATCCTGATGTGACCAACTCCTGGCATCCTGTTGTGTCAGAAATTTCTCTGGGTGTTGCAGGGGTAGTTTTGCCAGATTCCTGAGTTTGCTCCAGGTATAGTTGCAAGCTGGAAGGAGCCTGTGCCTCTAACTAAGTGGGAGGTTTGTGTTTACCTGGTTCCTGTGTGGGTACCAGTTACACTTGGTGTTAGGAAATATGTTGTGGCCTCACCTGTGATTTTGAGTGTGTCAGAGCTCGGGTGATCCTGGGTGTGTCTGATCTCCTGGGAGTTGAGCTTCCTCTGTGATTCTGGGATCCTGGGATCCTATATCCTGGGCGTTTCAGAGTACCTGGGAGTCGAGCTTCCTCTGGGTGTGGGAGTGGGTGCAAAGCCAGAGCCCAAGGTCTGCTGAGGGCACAGACTCAGACTGGAAGGAACCCTAATGTCTCATTTTAAAAGAAAAGAAGAGAAGAAAATAGACATGCTTTTATTTATTTGTTTGAAAATAAACAAAGGGAGGATGAACCAGAGACTTCCAAATTTGTTGACATGGGTTAACTGCGGGCAGAGGAGAAATAGAGGAAATAAAAAATCTACTAAGGAAGGGAAATTCTATCTCCCTTTTCAAATACTCCTGAAGATTGAAACTATGTTAATGTTTGACATTCTTAAATACTAAAATGAATAAAATTAATAATTATAAATGGCATTTTGGTTTCACTTTTTGTTGGTAAAGCAAAATACCCTAACAAAACAATTGATAGGATAACATTTGTTTGGTTTACAATTCCAGATTGTGATCCATCTTAGTGGGGAAGTCACAGTGTCATGAACTTGAGAAAACTGCTCACATTATATCCAGAGTTAAATATGGAAAGAAATGAATCAAGGTATGAAGAATAGTGCTCAACTTTCTCTCTCCTCCTTTAACAGTGCAGTATCATAGGGAATGGTTCCACCAATTGTGGACAAGTCTTCTTACCTCAATTAACCTAACAAAGGCAATCCCTAGAAACTGGCCTCAGAAGCTAATCTTAATCTAAACAATTCCTCATGTGTGTGTCAAGAGGTCTCCAAGACATCATGTTGAAAATTATTTATACTACTCATCACAAAAAGGAAAATAAAATATTTTTAATGCTTTGATCTTTGGCCAGGAATAGTACTTAGTACATATAAGCTTCAGCTTACCTGGAAATTTTAGAAAGATTTTCTCTGGGTTTTGCAATCTATTTATCTCTACCACCATGGAAATACAGATAAAAAAATAGCCAAAAACCAAAAAATTTTTGGTTTCCAAAATCTAATTAGAATAAGGATTTTTTTTGTGCTATGTTTTTCAATGCACTGTAAAATGATTCATAACTGAGAATTGAGTCTTTTAAAAATCTGTTCTTCTAAATGACATCTGGGAACACATTGTATTTCTCACCATAGAATGATCCTGTATTAGTCTCACTTTTGTTGCTATGACAAAATACCATGAGCAAGGTAACTTATACAAGGAAGAGTTTGTTTCAACTTATGGTTCCAGAAAGATAAGAGTCCTTCAAAATAGAGAGGCATGACAAAAAGGGACAGGCCTTGTGGCTAGGGTAAGAATCTGGGAGATCATATCTTCAACCACAAGCACAAGGCAGAAGAACAGGAAGTGGTCAGGCTCTGAACTCCCTGAGCCCACTCTCAGCGTTGTACTTTTTCCAGAAAGACCACACCACCTTCCACAGCAGTGCCACCCACCGAGGACTAAGGGTTCAAACAACAGAGTCTCATTGAAAAGACCATAGGTCCTAAATCTTTATGCTCAAAGCAAACACCATGTTCTTTCACCTTTACAAAGGCACAGTTCTTTTCACACATGCTCACTATGCTATGGAGTCCTTCGTGACAGTCCTTACAGTGGACACTCAGCTTGCCCACAAGAAATGTGAAGTATTCGTGAGGTCCATATGTTTCTTGACAAAGATACTGAAGAAACTGAAGCTCCTCAGAGGAGATAAAGTATCTAGATTTTTACCTGTCCAGATTGTTATTCTCTCTAATACCTCCTCTGCTTCTTGTTTATAAAATGGTAATCTTTGTAAATTTCACATTTTATATGAAATCTCATTCGACTTAATTTAAAAGAAGCCAACTTCCAGATCCAGAACTAGACAGTAAATTTTTCCATTAAAAATCATATTATCTCTAAATGATGTGTGCTTATGCTCGAACGAAATCACACTCAAGATATCCTAAAGTCGAATGTGGCCACAGGAAGACTAGAGACAAGCTGATGCCTGGTCAGCGACTCTATCACTGGTATGGCTTATCCCTCACAAAGCAGAATCATTATATGCCAAAATTCAACTGACTACAGCAAAATAAGAAAATCTCTCTTGATATCCAAAGAGGAGTGTAGTGACTGGAAATATGGCTCAGTGGTTTAGAACACTTACAGCTCTTCCAGGAAACTCAGGTTCAATTTCCAGTACCCACATGGTGGCTCACAACCATCTATAACTCCAGCTCTAGGGGATTTGACACCCTCTTCTGGCTTCTACAAGTACCAGGCACACAAGTGATACAAAGACACACATCCAGGCAAAACCCATACACATAAAATCATATATATATATATATATATATATATATATATATATATACACTCACACACATATATATAAACAAAAACAAAGGGAAAATAATGGCATTGGCAATTTACATACAAACAATAGGAATCTAGACTTGTAAGGAAGCTTGATTGGGATATAGGTCTCAAGGCAGTTTTAGTTCCAAAATGTGCAGTTTGTGAGCTACCATAAACCAGAAATAAAAGGAACTCCTTGGCTCCTTTTTAAATTCATGAGCTAAGGTAAGAATTTACTTAGAACAAAGATGAAAATTATTTTTGCCATGTATGAGCCCTAACTCTATGTGTCTATCTCTCCAGTTTCATGCATTTCAAAGAATAAAGCAATGACTGAAACTCACCACAAAGGAACGTAACCAAAAGAACTTGGGATCTCAACCTGAGAGAGGCCCTTTGCACATACACAGCTTGGGCTTTTTGTCAGAAAGCAGGGCTTCCCAGATGTCATTTCAGGAAGTAAAATGGTCAAGTTTCTTCAAGAAGACCAACACAGCAATGAATACCACAGTCTCCGCTCTTTGCTGACTGGAAGGTTGGCTTCATAGTGGATACATTCATGCATTCCTTGTCAGAATTCCATGCATATTTGGAGAAAGGGGAAAAACTGTAGACATTTTCATTGCTATAAATGAGTAGCTATATTTTCTACTCTCCTTACCCTTATCTGTTCTGATGTTGAAAAATGTTAACATGAATGAAATCATATCAAACCAGGAGGTCAATCTGAAATTTAAACTAGAAAAAAAGAAACTAAACAAACAAAAACAAAAAACCTAACATGAAAGCTAAATACTTTGGACTCAATAATGGATTAGTCTTACCAATAAAGCTGTAATCACCATCCAACTTAAAGACTAACTCTATTACTAATTAATATGCTGTAAACACCATATGTCCAGGCAAGAAAAGGAGAGAGAGAGAGAGAGAGAGAGAGAGAGAGAGAGAGAGAGAAGAAGAAGAAGAAGAAGAAGAAGAAGAAAAAGAAGAAGAAGAAGAAGAAGAAGAAGAAGAAGAAGAAGAAGAAGAAGAAGAAGAAGAAGAGGAAAAAAGAGAAGAGGAGAGGGAGGGGAGGGGAGGGGAGGGGAGGGGAGGGGAGGGGAGAGGAGAGGAGAGGAGAGGAGAGGAGAGGAGAGGAGAGGAGAGGAGAGGAGAGGAGAGGAGAGGAGAGGAGAGGAGAGGAGAGGAGAGGAGAGGAGAGGAGAGGTAGGGGTGAGAGTGGAGACTCAAGACACCCAGCTTAACATTTGTAAATTTACTACTTTGTTAAATGTTTTCTTGACCATTTACTTAACAATAAAATTAGCTGATGAATGTTATGAGATTGTACCAGAGAATGAGTTTAACATTTGATCAAATATATTAGTGAAAAATAATGCATTAAACATATTAACAATACAATGTTTGTTGCATGAATTTATTAATATAGTTGAATTAACAATTCCTCAGAAAATAAAACACTGGAAACATAATTAATGAAGGCTAACGATAATCTTCACTAGTTTTCACTATGTACTGGCAGGAATTTCTGAACTTTTTAGTGCTTTGATGGAATTTTGCCTTCATTCTAATATTTCATCCTATTAATAAAACAAGTTGTGCCATTTTTATTCAATAACTATGCTAATAAATACAATTAAAATCTGAAGCCAATAGTGTGATTTTATAATTGGTAGTATAAGATGTTAGTACATCAAGTTGGGAACCATTATACCTGACAAATTAACAGCTGTCCTGTCTTAGGATAAGCAGGAACTCCAGATAGCAACAGAGTAGGGCCTAACTGTGGACTGTGATGCACAGTATGGGAACCCAACGTCACAGAATCTTGGTGAGACTGAGGACACTAGACATTTGATGTATTTACTGTGGGAAACTGAATCGCGCCCCATTAGTGTAGTCTCATTTTACCAGGAATAGAATTGAGATGCTGATCGCTCTCTTTGCACACCAGCTCAACGTCATTACTTCTTCCATGTGTATTTTTCCAACCGTTGAAGAAGAAAATAAGAAGATTTATGCACGACTGGGAAAACAAAATCAAGTAGACAAGGAGGGAATGCTGAAAGGAAATAACCCCAAGTGAGTTACTCACTCGGCAGGGATCCTAGACCTACTGTGCATCTAATACTGAGATCCTTGACCTACTGTGTATCTAGTATCTTAATACCATGCAGTTCAAGAAACCGTGACTGTCTAAAATATTATGTTTAAAGCATTCACTGTATTATATTTAAGTTAGCATATCCAGTGTGTGGGGTTTTCTTCAGGATGACAAATATATAGAACAGTGTGTTCAGCTCAGCTCAGCTTACTTGGTCTCTCTGTGCTACAGAGAGTGGGAATTTTTTAGACCAATGGATTGGGCACCGACAAGACAGAGGCTAGCTTAAGTTTTAACCAGACTAACTCGACTTTTAAGTGGTTTATTGGACGTCACTTTTATTGCATTAGTATTACATGTCAGAATGTTGACTTTTTCATTAGAAGAAAGAAGTTCCAGGTGTTGGACCTTAGCTAAGATGGGAAATATAAGTATGAGTGACTTCTGTCATCCACCAGTTTGATGGCAAGGATCCTTCATTGTGAGTACCACCTAAAAATTTTATACTATATATTAACTATTTACACGTCCAGAAAATTAATCTGTATTGTTCCATGGAAAATTCCATTTCTTGCTTCTAAGTCCCCAAAGACCCACATTAGATGCAGCCTCTCAACCACAAGAACAGCAACCCAAAATGTACCAGTAAAAATATCAGAGCAGTAAAAATAACAGACATTATGCTC